>PVHY01003102.1:0-51722 GCA_004024945.1 Uropsilus gracilis | reverse complement strand
TTCCATATATGTGTATATATACCACATCTTTTTCGTCCATTCATATGCCTTGAGACATTTGGGTTGTTTCCATGTCCTTGCAATTATAAATAGTGCTGCAATACACATCCGTATACAGGTGTCCCTTTGTATAAGCAGTGTAAGCATTGAGGTCTCCTTTGGGTAGATTCCCAGAAGAGTGATCACTGGATCAAATGGTAGTTTCATTTTCATTAGTTTGAGGGTCCTCCACACAGTTTTCCATAGTGATTGGACCAGTTTACATCCCCACCAGCAGTGTAAGAATGTTCCTTTCTCTCCGCATCTATGCCAGTACTTGTTGCCTGATTTTTTGATGTGGGCCATACTTATGGGTATAAGATGGTATCTCATTGTGGCTTTTGTTTGCATTTCCCAGGTTACTAATCATGTTAAAAATTTCTTAATGTGTCTGCTGGTCATTTATATTTCCTTTTTGGAGAAGTGTCTTTTTAGTTCTCCCCATTTTTTGACTGAGCTTCTTGTTTTGTTTTTGCTAGGTTGTGTGAGTTCCTTATGGAACTTTGCTATTAAACCCCCATCACTTTTTTGGAGGGCAAAAATTTTCCCCATTCTGTTGGGCTTCTTTTTGTTTTGTCTGTTGTCTCTTTTGCTGTACAGAAGCTTGTATCCAGAACCAGGCAAGGATGCCCACTCTCTCCACTACTTTTTAACATCGTATTGTAAGTTCTAACTAGGGCAATAAGGCAAGAGAAAGACATAAAAGGGATACATATGGAAAGAGAAGAATTGAAGCTATCATTATATGTAGATGATATGATTCTCTATGTAGGGAACCAAAAAAAAAATTCACAGAAAAAGTACTTGAAACAATAAACCAGTTCAGTATGTAGCCAGCTACAAAATCAACACACAAAAGACAGTAATTTTCCTAAATGCAAAAAAAATCAAGTATAAGAAGAAGAAATTTTTTTAAAAAATCCCATTTACCACCACACCAAAAAAAAAAAATACCTGGGACTAAATGTAACAAAATATGTGAAAGAACTATACAAAAAAAACTTTAAAACACTTCTAAAAGAGATGGAAAAAGCATTCCCTGCACATGGATTGGAAGAATTGACATAATCAAAATGGCCACCCTAAATCTACAGATTCAATGCAATTCCTATAAAAATTCCAATAACATTTTTTAAAGAAATAGGACAAAAACTACTGAAATTCATATGGAATAACAAAAGACCTTGAATATTAAAAAACCTCCTGAATAAAAAAGGAAAAATGGAAGTATTGCTATTCCAGACTTCAAATTACACTACAAAACAATAGTGATTAAAACAACTTGGTACTGGTTCAAAAAGACCAGACCAATCAGACCAATGGAACAGAATTGAGTGCCCTGAAATAAAACCACACACATATATAATCAACTAATCTTTGACAAAGGAGTGGAAAAATTTACAATAAAACAAGGACAGCCTCTTCAATAAATAGTGCTGGGGAAACTGGAACAAGATATGCCAAAAAAATGAACCAGTGCAATACCCTCACACCTTGTACAAAAACCAATTGAAAATGGATAAAGATTTGTATGTAAGACCTGAAACAATAAAATACATAGAGGAAAACGTGGGCAAAACCCTCCATGAATTGCAATTCAGAAACCCTTTTGTGGACACATCTATAGCTGGCAAAAAAATGAAGGAAAACATAAACAACTGGGATTATATCAAGTTATGATAATTTCAAGAGGAAAGGACTTTCAACCTCTCAAAAGTACAGTTGTGAAATATCTCAAAGTTGACGTTTAACTTACTAAAAGCTTTTCTCCCAGTTCAAATCCAACTTTCATTTGTTTGTTTGTCTCTATGTGTGTATTGTATTAATGATAGACTACTTGATAATTATACTACTACCTAGACAATTCTGGACACACTCACTTGGGCTCTAAGTTTGAGAAAGAAAGAGATAGAAATAGATGTGAAGTCATGTGACGAGAGATCAGAAAAAGCAAAAAAGGAAAAGGGCTAGTGACTCTCCGAGGACTAGTTATCTAAAGCAAACTAATCTGTAAACCAGTGGAGCTTTATTTAGTTGGGTGAACGAGTCTGATTCTTGTTTCCTCTTAAGACTGACAATATGTTTATGAGAGCTAGTCATCTCCCAGAAACACTCTTCTTTGATGTGACCGCCTCAGCAATCAAAGCGGAAATCAGGCACTTGAATTACAAAAACAGAAAAGCCAACTGCGGAAACATTTAATATAGTGTGTGAAGCTGAACTGAGATACTGAAAATTACCTTTCTCCTGTACCAGTTGGTGTGCTGTTAAATCTTTCCAATAGGGAGTTGGAGAAGGTTTGAAGTCAGGAGATGAGAAGGAATTTACTTGTTTCTGTTTGCTTGAGTTTTGTGTCATCCCTACACGGGACTTTCTATATGACAGCAGCAGTTGATCCAGTAGCAGTTGGAACCAATCTGAGCTAGAAGTTTCTTTCAACACTCTCAGAAATGGCCTCATTGTGTCATCTCAGAGGCGCCACTATCAGCCATTGTCCCTTCCTCCTGAGAGGTTTTACTTCTATCTCTACATGTTCCCTTTTTCATGTTTTTGAAATCTCAACACCTGTTTTGCAGCATTACTTTCTCAAAGATCTGGGCCCAATTCACAGATCCTCTTCTCTCAGCTTCTAGTTTCTACTAACTCTAAAATGTGTTTACTTTAGTTTCCACTTCCAGAAATGTTAATTAACTTCCTCCTGATAATATGCCTGGGAATGTAATGCTTTCATATTCTTCTCAGGTATAATTTATCCAACACTTAGTCAAATTTCCTGTTTCCTTAGCATACACCAGTCTAATTTTCTGGGAAAATTAGAAATTTCTTCAACCGCCTTATTTATAAATTCCAAGTCACTTTCATTCTTATACATCCAACTGCAGTTTTTAACCTCATTTTTTTATATAATTTTACATTGTATTTGAGAAAACTTCTGTCCACTAGGAAAATCTAAGTAGAATGACAAAGTAAGGCTATCCAGTCTGGCAGTTACTTTTCAATAATCTCTTTGTCTCTATTTAGGTACTCTGAATGCAGAGGCATCTATCTCCAAGATTCTGTCCCAAATTTAAGTTTTCGAATCCCCTCTTACTCATGCACAATTACTGAGCCTCCATTTCAAACTCTAGTATCTGGATCCGCTCCATCTTATTCCTTTGAACTTTGGAGTGAATCTTACTGGGTCCCAACTCCAGAAGCACTGTCTCAACCTCTTAGCCCCTTTATTGATAACCCCTGGGCTCTGATCTCTATCCTTTGCAATACACATCTTTTGCTCTCATTTCTATTAAGGATTTCCTTTATGAAAAGAGAGTTATTTTAAGGAAAGATATATGGAAATAATCGTATTATCACACAAAAATGATGGATGAGCTCAGCAGGCCTATATCTAATGGCTTATAAAATATTTTCTGAGTTCCCAGTTGAAAAACTGCTTTAAAGAATAACAAAAATTCTGTTTATTCTTGGTGACATTTGATGGCTTCCAGTGTTGTTCACTGATTTCTTTTATACTTTCTTAAATCATCACATTCATATTTTATTGTTATCCTCAAACAAGATGCAATCTTATCAACTTAAGTTTATCACAAAATGAAAAGTTATTGTCTTCTCAATTAGAAAACAAAGCAAAACAATACCTTTTAATTATTAGTCTCTGAGAACATGATTCGTGCATTAATAACCACTTCTGAAGGCCACTTACTGTTTTTTTTTTTTTTGTATGATACTTTCTATGATTTCCCTGTAATTAAAATCCCCAGGATTGAGAAACTTTATTTTAAACAACCAGGGGCACTTCTATAATTTCACAATGATATATTTTAATTTACTGTTACTTAATTTGTTCTCCTCTTACCTATTTAAAATATCTCTTGAAAAAACAAGAAAATACATTTGGGTAGTTATTTCTTTTAAGGAATGTCTAGCTTCAGCAATTTGATTTGCTTACTATTGTTTTCATAAATATCAGTAATTATAATATGCAATTACACTTAAAATAGTTTAGGAAAGGCAATATCTATGCCATCACATTAATGGCTATACTATGTTAATATATTTGTCTGCAATAACCCTATTTAATCAAAAGATATAATTCATCATACTTTTAATTATGTTTTTGAAAAGTTTGTATTTGTTTATAATTCAAAGTTATACTTTCTATGAGGCTTTATTGCTTGTTTCATTATATTTTTAATGGTTAACAATAATATTTAATATTGATTTAAACTAGTGTTTACATTTGGACTGAAATCCAAATTAAGAGTTCCTTGATAATGTTCAATCCATCCTGGGAAAATCCTACCTACTTCAGGAAAATGTAATTATATCAAACAAAACATAAGCCTATATAATATTTTTTAAAAATTTTCTTGTCATAATTAAACTGCACTTAACTAAATCTTGGAAAATATATTATTCAAAATGATAAGGTTAGTGCAGAAAAGGGGTCTTAATTCGGGTAATAATTGTTATAATGATCAACCAAACTTGATGGCCAATTACATGACTTCTGTTTAGGAGACTAAGGTAAAAGTGCTTCAGGAAACATGATGTGTTTAGTCAATTTATTCAGTCTCTCTGGACATCAAATATGCTTATGGAATAGCTTTGTGGTATGTCTGCAATGACATGATATTTAAAAAATCACACAGAAAACTGGCTAGATATTGGTGGTTATCAATTTTGGTAAATAATTACTTTATTAATGATTGTTAAGGCTCACATTCTGCCAGTCATTTTGAAGTTAAAAAGTTATCTATGCCAGCAAATTGAAAACAATGAAGTGACAGGAACAATAACACACATCTTTATTCAGGGTTCATAATAAACAAGGACAAAGAGGGTTTGTGGCCTTCAATTAAATGTACCCACAAAAGTCATTACAAAAAAACTCAAAAACTGGTAATATGTATTGAAGAATTATCATAGTCTGGGGTTGGTTTTATCACAACAAGAGCTTGAAATAACTATTATTCCCATGCATAACAGAAGCTACACACTGGGAAATTACATATCTCACCTACAGTGATTAACTTTGTGACAAGAGTGTACTGGTTTCTAAGTTGAAAGACAAACTTTTCAAATCCAGTGTTTTAAAGATTACATATCAATGCCTATCTGAACTAGAATCATTCCTCAGAGCACAGGATTAAAGAGGTTATGGAGTTCATTGGATGGAGATATTCAGCACTGCATTTGACTTCAAATAAGAATCATGTCCACACTACAGTGGTGATAACCAAGAGGGACAGATCCTGTACTTTGAAACTACAAACGATATAAGGGAACATGACTTACCTGTAATGTTACAGGGTGCGTAACTTAGTTATCTCTCAACCATATTATATATAGGGCAATTGTGCATTTCTAATATGGATTTTCCATTCCTTTCAATCAATCTGTTATTACACCCAAACTACTGTGGACTATAAACATATGACTTGTAATCATTAGTTATAATCCTCCAACTTGTCACCATTTTTTATAGATAGATGCATGGTTGGAAATCCTGTAATCCCTTCCTCTTAAAGTTCTGAAGGGACTCTTAAATATTTATATTCAATAAAATTTGATAGTTAACTCTCTGAAGATAAAAACATTTGGCCAATGATAACTCAATTTTTTAGAGAATATATCACTTTGGTGCCTTTAAGTTTATAAAAATTTATGCATACAGTCTAGCAGATATAGGCCTTTAGCTACCATAAAAAGAAGAGAAAATGGCTGAAGGCACAAATTAATGATGATCAACATCTGAATAAATTAATTCAAATAATATTTTTTGCAAACCCACTATTACCTGAGGTCTCTAGCTGTAACACACAGATATTTTTTTTTAAGAAGCATGTCATTCTAATGAATGCTCTATTATGAAAGAACTCACTTTATAATAAAACATCAGTTGCAGACTCTTTGTCACCATGAAATGATTCTTTAGTAGGTGTGAATTGCCCTCATTCTGGGATTTTATGCAATGATTTTATACTATCATATCTTGAGAATAGGACAGTTATTGTCAAGTTCATTATCTCAGCATGGAATATTTGTGATGATGAAAGTGCCAAGTTTCATCAAGTTGTTCACTCTTTTCCATTTTATTAGCATGACCCAATTCAGCCTCCCTCTGATGATAACTCATTTTGATTTTAACTCACTTTAAAAATGCGTTCACTTGATTTTTAACCTTGTTGATTTAAATTTCTTTTAACACTTCCTTATATAATGTCTTGTCTTTCAGCCAAAAAAAAAAAAAAATGGGTATTTTCTCAACTCAGCTAATTTATAAAGAAAAAGTAAGAAACTAGAAAATTAGCAAGTGTAAAAGCAATGCTAGTTCATTTTTCTTTATTTTTTTCTTCCAACTATTAACTTTCTTCTGCTATTCTGAAAAATCAATTACTCATTCATTCTCAAACGCTGCTCCAATCCAAACTACTTTAATGTGTCTATGCCTTGTCAGTATGCTTCCATGTTTGCGATAGGTTAAAGAGTCCAATATGGTAAGTTTAGAGACAATCTCTGAAAAACCACCAGCTTTCATGAAGCATGACTTATGCCATTTGATTTTTATGATATTGTTCTCTGCTAATATGTTCAGTTGTTACCTTGTTCTCTTCTTGTTTTCCTTTTCTAATATTTTCTCCAATGTCCTCTGACAAATACAGAATACTAGTAGCAGTGTCTTAGCAACAATTTAGAGGAAATCTGAAATATGTAATTCTGCTGGTAGGGAACCGCAATGTAAGTCGTTTATTGAGGTGAACTTTTAAATGATTCTTAAAATTTTGAACAAAATTTATCAGTAAAAGGACAGTATTAGTAACTAAGTTACCAAACTGGTCCAGAATATACCTAAAATATCATGGATCTATATAACAAAAGAAATTGTATTTAGAAATTTTGAGACAAATCAAAGTATTAAAAATAAAATTAAGATACCATTTTTCATATGTGTTAAATATTCATCCTGAAAAGAATTTAGTTTAATTGTAAATAACTGATGTAGCAATTACATATCAAAGTCAAAATAAAACTTGTAGAGATTTAGAATTGCAGAGGCATTCCATATTAAGTTTGAGAGAAAAATTATAATTTACAACTCTCTCAGACTGTTTTTCTTTTCTGGTCAATAAGAGACCTCCAGGAATGTCCAGATTTGAATGTCCAATCTGAGGTCAGTTGGTACATATTTATTATTTGCTCTCAACATTAACTAAAAGATTGGTTTTTGTTCCTTCCAACTCCTAATAACTGCATTTCAGAACAATCATTTGGATCAAAAGAGTGAAGAAATGAAAAACTCCTGGACTCTAATTCATAGTTGCCTCCAGGGAATAATTTGTTTCCTGGAGCTGCATTTAGGAATCCTAAGGACTCTGATATGTAGTAAAAAATAACTTCAAGAAGCCCATCTTGAAAAAGTGCCCCAAACTTGCTGGTGCCAGTTATTCTATTCAGAATTTGGAGTTCAAAGTAAAATTAGAATTAATAAAAAGAAGCTTATTTAGCAAAAGAATTCCATCTCTAACAACTCACTAATAGGAGATTAAGAGGGCAAATATGTAGGATTGCAAAAACACGCACTAAGCACTCTTCAGAGAGCAGAGAAAATGGTCAGGAAGATAAAAGCAGAGGATGCAGGCTTTGACCATAAACTCAGTAACCAGATTAGGGTCATTATGACCCAGCTCAGCGAAACTAAGAATTCTCCTTCTGAATGAAGAAGCTAAATGAAACATAGGCATTTTGGTGAACCCAAAATAATTTGGGAGACATTCTTGACTGAACTAAATACGAAAATAGGAACTCTCCTTGTTACATTAAAACAAGTCAGTATTCAAAATTACATACATTCTCAAAAAAAAAAAAGGGGGAAGGGGGGCTAGTGAATTAATTGTGTTGATGTAGGTGTTTGGTAGCCAAAAGGAACTTTGTGATGAAATGAGATCAGCATGACAAGTTTGGTCATTCACAAAGGGAAAGGCAGAAATAATATTCTAAAGGTCACTCAATTGGAGTTATTTTTTTTTTTAACTTCAGTGGAAGTTGTTTTTGAAAATATAAAACTAACTTTAAAAATCATAGAAATGCTTTGGAGAAAGTGATAAACCCAGTAGACAATTGAAAGACTATAGGTGTACAGGTAGGTGCAAGTGTGTTCCAAAAACTGTTCTTATAAAAAATAGTATAGGAAAGAAAACAAAATGACAAAATAATAGTTTGTGCTCAATTTTTAAACCAACTAAAGGAGACTATTAATGAAATGTTATTAAGCTATTATTTTTTATAAAACTTTTTTTGTGACCTGATTGTTTTAAATTTGTTTCAAGAACATTTTCAGTTTCTGTCATTAAAAGATATGTATTTATCAAGCAGATACAAAATGCCCTCAAATAGCCATATGTAAATAAGAAAAATGGTATTTTTTTGAAATATCTTGTGTATCGTGAGAGAACTAGAATATTCCATTTCTCTGGAAAGTCTATACCCATAAAAGTAAAATCGTTAGTAACTGTATATGGATAGACTAACATATTCTTCCATGATTATTGTTTTCCTCAAAATATCTTAGAAGTCACATGGATTTGATATATATTTTATTTATTTTCAAGAATGCATAGTACTCAATTGTATGAATATATGATAATTTATTATTTCTGTTTTACTATAAGTTGATTATTGTTCACTTTTGTTAAGAACATTGTATGTACCATTCTTGTATAAGTGTATATGTTTCCCTAGCGTGTGTACACAAAGCCTATTGATGGCTAATACCGCATGCACTGCTTCAACTTCACGGGAAAATGCTTATCTCTTTCCCGAAGTATTCGAATTAATTTCAGTCTCATCAGGGAAAGATGTGAGAATATATGGTTTCCATAGTTACATATTTGCCAAAATATAACATTTTTATATTAGTATTTAATTTTGCGCTAATCTAATGGATGCTTAAAATGGTGTTGTGATATATTTTTAAGCTCATGAAAGTAGTAAATTTTTTTATTTTTATTTTTTATATGACAGATTTCAATTTATCAATTGGAATATATACCTCATTCATGTAAATAGTGGTTCTGAAATATTTTTGTTATGCAAGACAAATTACAAGATCCTAGCTTCTTTGCAAACTGGTGTTTCCTAATTGTTTTTTTCCCAACTTTTTTTGTTGTTTACATATTTGTGTATATAAGTATACACACCACACACACACACACACACACACACACATATATCCTCCCACCACCTTATCACTCCTGAACCTTCATCTTGATCTTCCTGCGCTCCTCCCTTCTCTGATTTCTCCCTCCCGCTTTGTAACTGCTTGCCCCAGTTATGTTGTTAGCTTATTTTGACTCTAGTACTCTGCATTATGTTGCTATTTTAATGTGCGTTTTCTGAATTATCAATGAATTTAATGTCTTTGCATGCATAGTACTTATTTGACTATCTACCTATGAGAAGTAGCACTGTAATTAGATAAATCCAATAGTTTCATTTCGATTTTCTGGATAATCCCTACGAATTTGTCATATCCTTTTATCTCTCTGTTTGATACATTTGATTTCCAAAGTGATTACTTTTAAAAAGTAAATACATGGATTATTTTAATTAATAAATATTCTCATTTTAAAGTAGCTTGACTTATTAAACATTTCCTTTGTTAGCGGTATGTTTTGTGTTTTAAGAAAACTTTCCTTAGTTTTAAGGTCACAAGGAAACTTTCAAATATTACCTTTGAAAACCTTTTGCATTGCCTTTCTTAATAAGGTAAGCATCAGTCTGGAATAAGTTTGCATGAGAATCAAATTTCTTGAGTTTTTCCTTCTCCGTGATTATTTTTCAAGATATCATTTATTGACAAAACCTTGTTTTGTAGCTGTTTTCAGTAACACTGCTTTACACCAAACATTTCTGTATGTCTCATCCATTTCCAAGCTGTTTTTTATTTGTTTTTATTACTACACCAATACTACTCAATCAGAATTTATATGACTTTATAATATATACTGATATTTCTCAGCAAAATTCCTCAAACCATATTGTTCCCCTTACCTTGATAATTAAAAATTAAAAAATTTTAAATAAAAATTACCTTGATAATTTTTGACTCTTTGCAGTTGATTTCATCTAAATTTTGAGAATCAGCTTTCTCCTAAAATAGGTATTGCAACTGGATTGGAATTACACTGAAATTATAAGTCAATTTGAATAGATGGCATATTTACAATACTGACTCTTCTTAGACATATGTGGCATACTAATAGATATATTCAATTCTCTAATACATTTTCTCTAAGTCTAATAATTTTCAAAGAACGTTTGTTCATTATATAGTTATTCTTATGTATCTTTATGAAAATCATTTCCGTAAAATTTTTCTACTATCTCTTTAGTTAATATGTATAAATTCAGTTGATTATTCTATATTTTAATGTATAAAGTAAGATCATAAAATTCTCATATTAGTAATATCTATTTGTATATTCTATACATAATATCATCTTAAAATAATACTCTTTAATTTTTGTTGACCAAACTATAGTGTGTAAGTTTATCTATGAGCTCATAATATTTGAATATAGATGTTGAACTATCATTTTGTAATTAAATATAAATTCATACCACATTTTGAAACATAAAAAATCACTCATTCTAAAATTTATAAGTGTACTAAAGTTAATTCAAACCATGACATTATTCAATTCATTAAAACATGGGAAGTATCATCAAATACTTTAAACTGTTGGATATACTATGCTGATGGCACAATTTTAAAACTTAAATTACAGATAAAGAGACAGAAATTTTCAGAACTTGAAAGCTAAAGCAGAAATCTAGATTAAGTTCACTAAATCTCTAGAAACATAGAACAGGAGAAAAATTCTATAGTGCATACGAAATGCCTTAATACATATAATTATTTGTCTCAGATAATTAACCTTCAAACACAGCATTTACACCTACTGTATTCTGTAATGTAAAAACTGGCCTAAAATAATGTTTATGACTATTAGCTCAACCTGGTACAGGAGTGGTATGAAGATGATCCAAGAGAATGATCAAGAAGTATGAGGTGCAAAAATCTTAACATGCTCATCTATGAGTATAGCTCTTTTTCATTAAATTCAATCAAATAAACGGTATGATTTTAGTCTTAACTATTTTCCTACAAATTTGAGCAAAAATATTGTATAATAAAAAATAGACTGTCGGAACATTTCTTTAGGTAAATGAATTAGAATTTTTAGCATAAGGCTTGGTATTACAACCCATAGATGGTAATCCATCACTTGTAATCAAATCTCAGATGTGTTGCCTCATGAAAGATGTTTTTTCTCATATTTATCTTTTATTTGAGCATGTGTTTGAAAGAGTCTGAATCAATTTCTTCATACCAGAGTTGAACTTTAACTCTCTCCACAAACATACATACTTCTGAAAATAATGAGGCTTATTGCCATGCCAATAATCCCTGTGTAAGCATTGATAATTATATTAATGGCCATAACTGTGCACTGCTTGTTGGGCAAAGAATACTTTGTCTCAGAAGTTCCTATTTAGGAAGTCAGATACATTCATTAAGTGATGTGAAGGAGCAGATGTCTATGTGAAGCCCTGGGAAGTGTCAACTGGAAAGTTTATGATCCAAATGGGATTCTATCAGATTTCCAATCACCAGTGACTGAGTCACAAGTGCTATGCTGAAATATTATCTGATGATGGTTCCATACAGTCACAAGCTTTTCTTTTTAAATGACATACATGTTTAATTTGCTCAATAAATGGAAATATGCCTGATCTCTTACCAGATTGTTTCACAATAACAGCTGTTTTTTAAAGTCTCAACTGGGACAGCAGTTAAAAGTCCTTGAAAAGTAAATGGCATACATTCAATTAAGCTAAAGAAAAAGCTAAAATAAGTATTATTTAGTAGGTTGTTAATTAGATGACTTCCACTAAGTAGGTGCTCTAAGAGGGATTTTGCAGCCTCCCAAGATTGTGCTAGTTAGGAACAACACCATAAAAATTCCATTTAACTTTATCTTGTGAGCACTGCCACACCGTTTGGACATTTCTCTGTCATCAGCGACCATATGTCTGGTTTTGCACCATGAACTCCCAGAATGATGTGCATGATGTAAAACAAGGTAGATTGTCAGTGTGTGGCAAAGCAAAAGTGCAAACTTCTGAAGCTGAGACCCAGAATCTCTAACCTTTACTACTAGAATTCCCTTGCATCAGCCCCAGAATTTTTTGAGAGTAGGTTTCAGGTTCTTCCTCACCTGAAAACATCTGAAACAGGAGGAAAAAAATACCTTCTTTTCCACTGGGACTATCCACAATCTCTCAGTGGATTACATGTATTTTAGAAAGAATTTTATGTGTTGGTTCCTGTTTGTATTACTATCCTTTTCCTTCTTATCACTACTGCAAAATTCTTTTTTTTTTTTTTTACAAAGCAAACATTTATTAACACATTAAATTTTTTTGTAAATTTCTAAAGAAACATACTTAGGAAAAAAATTCTTCCAGCAGGTAACAAAATAATTATTTAAATTCCTTCTCCTTATTCCATGAAACAATTCATCCGCTGGGGTTCTTAAGTTTCAAATCTGGTGATAAGAAATGTTTTACTCATCCAGTCCTCTGTTTGGGGGCATTTAGGTTGTTTCCATGAAAAAAAATGTGGTATATATACACGATGGAATATTACTCATCAATTAAAAACGACAAATTTGACGACTTCATAACTACATGGATGCATTTAGAAGATATCATATTAGCAGAAACAAGCCATAAAGAAAAAGGCAGAAACCAAATGATTTCACTAATATATGGGATATAGTGAAAAAAACAAGCTAAGCACCAAAATGAAGCACACAACTATGAACAGGAGGGAAAGGGGGGGAAGGGAGGGGAGGGAGGGGGGTGCAAACCCTTGAGATTACAATGTTGTGAAATTTATATATAAATAAATTTTAAAAAATTTAAAAAAAGGAAATAAGAGAAATATTAATGTTTTTTTAATATTAAGGTATTTTGCTATCTACATATTTTAAATATTTCTAAATATTCAATTATATTTACATTTAAATAGCAAATAAAACAGTAAATACAAACAAACAAAAAAAATAAATGTTTTACTCATTTCAAAATCATAATACTCCTCTATTTCTTTAAATTTTTTCTCACTAACTGGGTTGGACTTTCATGTGAGAAACACCATCTCTCCTGTCAACACTGCACTAGTGTTATCTTCTTCACAAGTCTTCTCATATTAGCACATGCTTCATGCTACTCAATATCGCATTTCTGACACTCAACATCTTTCCATTTGCCAATTCTGTCTGCTGTGCACATATTGGTTTTTCCTAAGCTATAAATGATTATTTTTACAACAATTTGAATATTTTGACCAAATATTTTTATTTATTACTTTTATCACAGATGAACCATTACCTGATATCCTTTGTTTCTTCAAAATGCACTATTTCTCCCCTGAAGTGTGGTCACCACAGTTTTCCTACCACCAAAGCTGCCATAGTCTTCCACCACTATCCACAGTCCACAGTCCATCTCTTCTCCCCTCTCTCATTTTCTCTTTTAGCCCCTCTCTAGCTCTGAGAAGTATGCTTTAGGTCAGTTTTCAAGGATCAGTTTTCAGGTTTATCTTTTTCTGGTGTTTGTATTTGGTTTCTGTATATTTCACCTATAAGTTAAACCATCCAGTGTTTGTTTCTCTGGCCAATGATTTTGTGTAATTCAGATATGTGTTCCATTACTTATATAGATGCTAAGTTTGTGGAACTGAACTAAATTATTAAAATATTCTCCTCTTTTATTCTTTCCACTAGCAAGCTTAGCAACTATTGATTCACAGCTTCAGGTGCACAAAACAAGTAAAATACATATACACATGCTTGATATTCAAGTACAAAAATGATGTGGTCTTGATTTTATACCTGGATGGATCCTTGTTTTTGTCACCTACAATGGGTAAGACCAATGACAGGTGGATTATATTCCTTTTCTCTAAATGGGAACATGACATATGCTTTTTTCAAAGAATTGCATTAAACAATTTAATGGTCAATGTGAAATAATTGTGTAGGTCAAAAACTATTTGTGAGTTCCTGGCACTTTATAAACATTACCTAATTTAATTGTCAATTTGAAACAATGCACTGATGCTATTTACCACTTCTATTACCTAATGAGTGAACTTATGTTTAGACAGGTCAAGTAATTTTTTTGATGGGTTATAGGGAACCTAACTCCAAAAATCATGCTTTTAACTACATAACTGAAAAAATAAAAAGAATGCTACTACAAAGCAATCCTTATTCAGTGTACGCTGTACAACAGTGTTGTTGTTTATGTTTGTTGTGTGTGATATGCATTATTTCTCTGATGCTTTAGTGTTAACTATTACAGAAAACTATCTTGAAGCTAGAGATATTAAGACCTGTTTGAATTGTTCTGCCCATTGACTAACTCACTGTGATGGGAACAAAATTGCATAAGTGTGTCTTTATTTTAACTTAATTTAACAAATCTAATAAATAGATGGTATTTTCTTTGCACACATCCAAGAAAGGAAAAAGTTGGTAAAATAATCTGAGAAATGAATAAGGATTTTCGTATTAAGACAATAAAAATATGAACTAAAGGGCATCATTCAAGTTCACAATCATTCCACCAAGGTAACTTGTAATAGCTGAGGAAGAGACATTTCTAGACTCATACAGAAAAAGATCATATGTCTATTTATGGGTTTCCAGAGTCCACAGATTCTGTATCATGTCCCAGTTGTTAAACATTCCGCTCTTGTTCCCTTTGTATCTGGGTTTTCTTTCTTTCTTCTTTCTATACTTTCCTTCACCACTGGCATTTCTAGCATAAGTAGTCCTTAGTACTTGGTTATATTCTGTCTTATCTTTCTAGTTCCACACTCAGATACTGTAATTGTGCTAATACCTAACAACTGAGTATAGGGGAGTGAATACCAGTAGTGTGCACTTCCATTTATTTTTGTTTATCGTATGAACTTTATATTGTTAAGCAGATTTTAACATCTGCTTTTCATTCATTCTCCATTACATCTAGGAATTGTGTTATTACCCTCATTATAAATGCAAGAATTGAAACTTGCTTTTCCATATTCTTTTCTGTGTTTTAATTCTGACCTATCCTGATCCATAGTGGAATTGTTATATTTCATGCCTCTCAGAATTACCACACTTAGCTGTATTCAGCAAACATACACTGAGCATCTGCATGATGATGTGTCTGGCCTTTATTATTAGGGATGGGGGGGACACTAAAGGACTTGCAGAAATAATTCTGAAGACCAAGTATTGAAGATGGACAGAAAGTTCTAAAAGCAAATCAAATATCATGAATAATAATCCAGAACTTTCATGTAGTGCAAACATCCTATTTGTGACACCAATTGTAGTGCAAGCACACATACACACAGGGCAGGTTCTATATATGTTCTAGCATATAAGAAGGATGTCAGAGTCCTTGGTGGATTTTACAGGCTTCAGTGCTCTCTCAAGGAACCAAGTATGAAGGCACACCAGGCAGGGAGGTTGGGCCAGTTATACGGCAAGCAGGCAAGCTAGGCAACATGACCACGGGGGCTGGGAGGCAGGTGACCTCCACCATTTCCCAGGAATCATCACATTCTTGCTCTAAGCTCTCTCATGCATCTTTTCATGTTTTTTTTTCTCCTCAGCCCTCCACCATTTCTCCAGGGCTATGGAGAGATGGAGAGATGACACCTTTTTATGCTCTGTCTCCCAGGCCCAGGTGTGCTCACTGACACATGCGCACACCCATTGGGACAGGCATGTACTATCATGGGGAGGGTGAAGTACCACAGGTGATGGTCATAGAGGTCAATGATGAAAGGATGAAACCTGAAAACTCATTTACCCTACTCTTAGCACTAAGATTTCTGAAATATCCTCCCGGTAATGGTTAATTTTCTCCTAACTTTTGGTGGCTTAGCAAAGGGTATCTTCAATAACAGTGAGTTAATTCAAGGGAAGAAGAGATTAAAACCAACCACAGGATCTGAAGGCCCCTGTTTCAAACAAGGTCACTTTTTTTCCATTAAATTGACATTGTTGCATAATTACCTAATGAGTCCTGAAATCCTTTGTATAGGCAGAATTTGCTCCACCCTCAGACCCTTTCCCTGGTGTGTCCCATCCAGGCTGAGAACCCTTCATTGCTACACTTAGGGGACCATGCACATTCTTCCACAACTCTTCTTACAAATTTTCCCCCAATAATCTCTTTTTTAAATTTGTACCATGGCAAACTGACAAGTCATATCTTTGTTGTATTCCCTTTGCATGATCCTATCCTCGTCAACAGAACAAAAACGAGATACCACTTTAAAATGCACTCTACTTTATGCTATTACTTATCATTATAAGTAGTCAGATTTTTGACAGTTACCACAGGGAAAATATTGCATATACGCATCCTTCAATAGGAAAAACAACCTTAAAAGCTAGGTGTAGGTGTTTATAAGATCTCTTCCAGTGAGAACTATGAGGCTCAAGGGACTGTGTCTATTCTTTCAATATCAATTATTGATATTCTATTATATGCTAGAACCTGGAGATATAGTTGTAAAGTAGATGAGGATAACATTGACCTTCATGAAGTGAGAAGAGTCAAGTATCTAAACAGCACATTTGTAAGCATCAAGCTCATCAGTCTATGCAGGTTCTTTATTGATTTAGCAGGTACATGGACACGTGAGGCAGGGCAGAACAGGGCCAGGGCATGGGAGCCTGGGAGGCAGGCAGGAGAGCCCCTAAATCCTTCAGCAAGCTTCATGCTTTTTCATTGAACTCTCTCTTCCTCTCATGTTCTCACATGCTCATGTACATACATCTTTATCCCCTCTCACCTAAGCACAAGTGTGCATACTCACACATGCACACACCCATTGGATGGTGCACAATCATGGGAAGATGCAATAGAAATACCCCAAGTGCTGGTCACATAAGTCAATTGGGGAGAAAAACATGACAAACTCACTCTACAATATTGTGATATAAAGCAAAATGCACCATGTAATTAAAAATCAAAACAGTATGCTATTTCAGGGAATTTACTAAATTAGGTGATTAAAGTAGGCATGGCTGATAAGGTGGGAGTTGAGAGAATATAGGTATAAATAGAAGTTATAAAGTAAATTGTATATGAAAATAATTCTTGTAGAAAGCTTAACTAAGTTTACAGGGGGTAAATTTTCTGGCAAAGATTATGAAAAATCAAAGAAAGATTATATCAGTTTACTGAGTAATGAAAAAATGGCTCAAGACTGAATTTAAGAAAAAAAAATAAACAAGGGGACACTTCACACAGACCTTTACCTTTACACCTTTACAATCTAAGGACTACCAAACTATATTCTAAGGTTAATAGAGAATTAAAAGGTCTAATAGAGAATTGACAAGAACACATTTGTATCTTAACAATCTCACTCAATATGCACCATGGAGAAATGATCCAGAAACATGTGATTGAGACCAGAACTGCCTTGTTCTAAAACTAGGATCCCTTTATTATACCTCACTGTCCCCTAATGTTCATTTTTATAGTTTCCCCATGTAAACATGTGGTGTGAAAAGTCACTTTTCATATTGAAACTAAAATTTAAAAAAAGGTAATGAGCATGTGTCCAAAACCTACAAGTTCCCAGTTATAAAATAATCAAATCCTCAGTATGTCATATACACGATGGTGACTATAGTCAATAACACAAATTGTGTATTTCAAAGTTGCTAAGAGAGTGGATTTTAAAATTTCTCATCAAAAGCTGAAATTATAACCTCTGTGAATGAATATTAGCTAGATTTATTATGGTGATCAATTTGCAATATGTATAGTCATTTCAAACCTTTATGCCATGTATCTGAAATAGATATAACATTATATATCAATTATATTTCAACATAAATAAAATAAAAGAAATGTATGTCAGTAACAAAATGATAATGTTAGTGAGTTATGAGTTACAAACATGGCCAATTCCAGGTTCTGTGTCTTAGCATTTCATATTATTAATTCCTTGTGCTTGTTCCAAAAGGCATAAGGATTTACTCCCAATTATTTAAAGAGGAAGGTGTGGCACAGAAAAAAAATGTACATTTCCCAAATTTAAATAATGAATGGAATAGAGTGACTGGATTCTAGAGTTTAATTTATGATCATTGATCTCTACTGAGTTTGACATGATATCCTAGATGATTCCTATGCAATACAAAATTGATATCAGCTTCTCTATATGGACTTTGACAAAAAAGGCTTTATGCTTCCTTGTATAACTGCATGCTATGCTATAATAAGTGCAATTAATAAGCTTGATTTGATAGCACCTAATAACAATTGGACTGTTAGTAGTATGCACGAAATTTTTCATTCAGATTTTTTTTGCTGTCTTTTCTTTTTATCACAGATTACAGGTGAATATCAACAGTGATAATAAATCAATGGACCACTATTATTGAGTGTAATATAAAACAACCACTTAGGCTTTTGGACACAAAACCTTTTGGAAATAAAGGAAAACAACCTCTCTTATTTATATATTACACTACTTTCAGAGTAAGCATGTGCTATGAAACAATATCCCCCACAGTTTGGTAAGTTGAATTAGCATACAATGTTTGGTTCTCTCAATAAGAAGAGTCTCTTGACTAAGGTGTTAATATTCTCTATTATCTAAACTAAAGTTTCCCAATTAAATAATAAATACATCTATAAACTATTGCTTCACCATGTGTATATAACTGGATACTTGGAATTGTGTGACATTCATCATAACAATAATGTTAGGGACAATTCTAATACTCATTAAACCTAGCTAAAATTAATATAAAGTCTTATTTTTATTCATATAGAGAATACTCACATATTGAGATAAATGGATAAATGCTGGTGCCTCTTGCCTTTGAAAGTCACTATCACTTCTAGATCTGGTATAACCATCCTAGGACCAGACTACAACACTATCAAGGAAGAGAGGTGACAGTAGAACAATTATCTGAATAAAGTCCAGGTGGATGATAACCTTGAGGTCTTGAATTTTTTCTGAAACTACCTCTTCATGATACTTAGTAAGTAAAATTGTAAGTGCTTATCCCTTTTTCCTGATAACTAGATTGCCTCTTACTCATTGAATTTTACAGAGATAAAATTGGCAGGATTGGCAGAGAGACTAAAAAAAATATTTATTGATATCTCAGAATTTTCAAACCAGAGAACAGCAAATTGAAAGAAGCGACTCTTTTCAAGTGGACAATGTGGTAAAGAAAATATTTTCTTGCTATTTCCAAGCTTCCTGATTTCTTCCTCACATATATCCTATGATATATGGTACTTGAGAAACATCATTTTGATTAAGAACATCTGAATTACTTGGGCAGTGGGTGGAAAGGTAAGAAGACCTTCATTCATCCTGGGCCAGTTTGATCCCAGGGTTCAGTACTGCTCACAATCATGATGGCACATGTCTCCAGCATGTGTCTTCTCTTTGCTGACTAAATTATAGATCCTGGCACCAGCTATAGAATCTGGCATCCTTCCTGGCTTCACAAATAATGTACCAACTGGAGCATGATGTATACCTTCATTAACAAAATTGGGGCATGCTATTGAATAAACTTTCCCAACCACTGGTTCATTGCCTGTCAATTTCAATTTAGACAAAGCTATTTTTAGCTAGGAAGTAAATTATTTTATATTGGCAGGAAGCTTTGTGATCACGGTCATGCCAAAAGTCTTAATTAAACATCAAATAGCATTGTCATTTGTGTATGATTTTTAAAATATAGTTTGGACTTTGGACAAATAAAATGTAGTTTGAACTTTCTTGACGGCCTATAATTTATGACAGAATAAAAAATTCTTGCCTTAAAAATCACTTTTTGCTGTTTTCTCTTTAAAATTACATTTTTTAGCCAAAGCATGATATACAAACTAATTCATTAATCTATGATATCAATAGTTGATTTATTCTTTAATAGACAGTTTCAACAGAGATGCCCATCTCAGAAAATATTTTCAGTCAACGTTTTAAAATGGTTTACTGAATAGTTTCCCAAAGGACTTCATTACTGTTCTTCCCTTTGCCTCATGTAATTCAAGAGCCTCTTAACCTGGAACCAGTGAATATCCTTACAGGAACATTAATCCCCTGATGCTGAATGCAAAATTTTGTATGTACAAGTCATCTATTTACTCTGATTCTCAAAATGTTATCTAGACTAACAATCAGAAATTAATAAATGTACTCCAAATGCTCTTCTGGGATTTTAAAGCATTTCTGCAGTTTTAGTAAATAGGTTCTTACCTTCTAAATATATACCAAAAGACATTATTTTGTCTGAATAATAGTTCTGTAGATCCTCAAATGAAAATATTAAGCATTTATAAATATAAACTTACTCTTCCTATATTGTTTGCTACCCTTTTCATACCCATTCACTAAAATCAGAAAGCAAGAAAAATAGATCTGAAATTTTTCCTCCACCCACTTTATGCACACAAATAGATACCATCTATCACAATTTCTATATATATGACAAAGTGGCCATTATCATTCTCATTTCTTTAATTCAAACCATAGAGTCTCTCATTAGGATCAGTGTATTAACTTTCAAATCAGTTTCCCAGACTCTGCTATCCTTTGTTAAATTCGATGTTCAAGCAACTATCTGAATGGTATTATCAAAATATAAACACAAACATATCTTTCCTTTGTTAATTATGCTTTCATGACTGTTTTCATACATAGAATAATCTGAAAAAAGGTGACAAAGCATAAATAATCTCCCATTATCAGTCATCTCATTTGGGTTCAGAATTGTTTTATTTGCTACTTTTTAAATAGTATTCTTGTTTTTAAAATCATGTTATTTTTACTGAAGTGATGTTGTGTATCACTGTGTTTGAGTTAGAGGTGCAGACTGACAACATATTCACACATTCCACCACACATCCACCACTGTACCTCATTCTCTTTTGCTCACCATACCACACACTCCTCTGGTAGTCTCAAATATGCTATCATGTTTCTAGGGTTTGTTTTATGTCAGTTTTGTCTGTTCATCTTTTTGTTTATTTCTATTTCATAAGTGAAATCATTGAGTTTTGTCTTTCTGTGTCTGCCTTGTTTTTTGCTTCTCATAATCACTTTCAGTTCCATCCATGTTGCTGCAAATGGCAAACTTTCAACTTTCTAATGAAATGTTACTCTTTTCAGTCAAATAGGATTTCATTTGTGAATAGATATCATATCATTCTATTTTGCTCTTCTGTGATTGAGCACTTAAATTGTTTCATTAACGACCATTGTAAATAGTGCTTTAATGAATTTAGAAGTACATGTATACCTTCAAATTAGTGTTTTTCATTCAAGTACATATTTAGAAGTGTAATTCTGCATCATATTGTAAATCTACATTCTCCTGATACATTCACTTCTTACTAATTATATAACAATTCTTTTCATTACTAACTTCTTTGCAAATGTGCAAGTAGATAAATTTATTTTTAACAGTTTACAAAACTGAAGCAAAGACAAAGTTATAACAAGCTGTATTTTAAAACTATCTTCCATCCAGTTCATTTTTAAAAATACTTATATCACGTTCACACACAGAGAATTACGTCAGAGAGATGCATAGAACATCAGTATTTCATTTTTTTGCTCCTTCTACGTTAGGCATTTTGATAATTTTATTCATGGATAAGGAAGTTCATCAGTTACTTTTTTTTTGCAAGTCCAACAATTATGAGAAACAAATTTTGAGTAGTGCATTTGATTGTTGTTTTTCTTTTCTTTTTTTTTTTTTTTTAATATCCAAGCAACTTCTTCTTTGCAAAATGTATTTATAATATAGGCTTACCAGAAAAAAAACTATTTTCTGACCTCTTTATTTTTTATCAGATGCTTCCTGGACTTTTATTTATTTATTTATTTGTTTGTTTGTTTGTTTGTTTGTTTTTTGAGACTAGGTATCGCTATTTTTGCCCGTGGAACTGCAGGCTCTCGTTGCGCGGGATACCAGAGACTCAAGCAATCCCCAGCCTCAGCTTCCCAGGTAGCTGGGATGACAGGCGCACACCACCATGCCCAGCTATTTTTTTTTTTTTTTTTTTTTTTTTTTTTTTTTTTTTTTTTTTGGAACTAGGTCTCACTACAGACCCCAGGCAGGACTCAAACCGCAATCCCTAGCCCCGGCTGCTTCATAGGCTGAAGCTTACAGGCACAAGCCACCGTGCCTGGCCTTCCTGGACTTTTAAAATAGCATTTTCATATTCTACGCATTCAGTAATAATCCTGAGTAAAACACTCAATACTTAAAACTTGCTTTATTTCTCACTTCTCATTTTTTTGAGGACTGTGTGGTTTAAATTAGAATTCATGACAGTAGTTAGAAAACCTATTGATAATGACAAAAATAGGAGTAAGAAAACGTTGGTTTTTCATCTATCATTTTGAAAACAATCTAGTTTGAAAGATTTTCCTTTTATAAGATCATCTACCAACACAATTTACAATGATAGATTCTGGAATACTGGAAACACAAGTTAGTGGTCACAGCACAGTGTTTTAACTACCTAATGCTTTTAGGACATAGGGCAAAACTTACTTTCAGATTTGTCCTATCCATCACTGGCAAAGGATCACTCAGAGACAGAGAATTAGGAACCCACTGAAAGGGACTTCTCATTCATTGTGAATTGTGTAGTTTGCATTTATTTAAGTTTAATAATAAAATGCCATTAAGCCTTTATTGTCAATGTCAAAAAATGTGATAATGGGCACATCTCATTCTTCCTCTAGACATTCCACTCCTTGTTGATAACCTTGAAAGTTGAAACAATAGCTTCTTAAAGTTATTTCAGGTCATTTTATTGTGATTTTGAATTGACTATAAGAAGAAAAGACAAGATTAGATGGATTTCAGAGACAAGTTATGTACAAAAGGAAAAAGTATTTAATGTTTTTCATACTTATAATCAACAATAGAACTTAAAAGTTTTACTATATAAAATAAATGGAAGCAAGTACGATTCAGAAAAGAAGTGGTTTAAGAGCTAAAGAAAGAGTATAGTTAAGATGACGGGAAAATGTTGGGGATTTAGACAAATTTTCACTTAAACTCTGTAACTAAGGTTTCTTTTGATCCTTTACTTGTACTACTAATTGTTTTGCATTTTAGTTTCATGAATTTTCTCTCATTGCTAAATGCTGAAACCAGTTCCTGCCATTTACTGTTCAGAAAAATGGATACGATCAATGGCATGATATTTATCAAGTGCTCTGAGCAAGTTGGAAGGTAGAACTATATAAATATCATATACTGCACTCAAGTATATAGAACGGAATCACTACAAATGAGATTCTTTGGGGAGTTACCCATTTAATGAAATCTTTCTCAGTGAGTCAAGATAATGAAGGACACAAATTATTAGAAAGTTTGTAGTTTGACATGGTAAGTTCAGCCTCTACCAATGAAGCATGACTATCATATATTCACTATTGATGCAATGAAATGTGAATTGACATGGTTGTGGTAAGTTCACCTTATCATATCAGGCAAGCAGTATGTTTACTTTAGACAGTATTAGCAAGCTGAAAATTGCTTTTTTATGTACAGTGTGAGTAAAATATATGGTTAATAACTGATTAGAGCAGACTGTCACAAACATTCAACAAACAAAAATTAAGCAGTTCTATATATCTTAAAGTCTACAAGATTCTAAATATTAAAAACAATAATGATTAAATTAATATTTGAGCTCAAGTACCTGTTATTTACTAAGTTCAACTTGCTAAATACAAAATCTACAAAAGTACATGAACATATGTAGTCAAATAGGAAATTAAAATCATTTTTGTTGTTCTTTTATACTCTGAATATCTTAAAAGATATGTTAGTGCTAGGAATGAGTCCTTGGGTTTCTCTAAAAGAAAACAACATTTCCTAACCCTGAAGGCTCTGGCAACAAGAGAAATGTGGGTATGGGACATGAAAGATGTTAAATTTAATCACAATAGATCCTGAAAGGGTAAGACCCAGCTAGCAAAGGTGCTTTATTAGAGCTAATGCAGTCACTTTCCCTCAGCTTTATCTAGGGCAGCATTTGATTGATTAATGTTTCCAAATGTGTAACTAACTAGCACAAGTAAGAATTTGCATGAAATGCAAGTCTGAGTGAGAGAGACGCACATTATGCAATTTAAGTAAAGGTAGAGAGTGACCTTCACATTTCATTTAGATTATAGAACTTCATGGTAAATGCTCTTGTTTTCTAAATTATTGTCATTCTCTTGCTCATCCCTCTGAGAGAGCAGTCACTTTTTTTGTTTCCCAGAGCATCAGATGAAAAGGAGATTAAGGAGCCACAGAATAAAGACAACTTTGTTGTGAGCTGAAAATGCCCTTAGAGAGATGATGCATGTGTACCCCAGAGGGAACAAGAAATTGAAGGCTTCTTCCTTTTGAAATAATGGCTAACTCTATAGGGATGGAAAATAGACCTACAAATCCTGTTCTTACTGGAGGAAAAGAAATAAAAGTGCATGATTGATTTGGTGACAATCATTTAAAATTTATTCGTAGTTATTCAATCACTTATTCAACAAATACAAATCAGGAATTTACAGTCAAGGCGCTGTTGTAACTCTGGAGAAAAAGTTGTTAAAACTACAGACAAAATTCCTATTCACATGTATTTTTCCTTCTCGAGGGTAAAAAAAGACATTAACCAAAAGTAAGCTCTGAAAGTCTGACAAGAATTGAAGATACTGGAGACAATGAGAACAAAGTGGCGGGGGTGGGGGGGGGAGCATAATGAACAAAGGTAGAGGAGAGTGGGCACCTGGGTGGTGGGTGTGGTGTCCTAACATTTACCTGAAGGGTGTGATCCTGTACCTCTGCGTTATGCACAGTGTTCTAACCAGAGTTACCCTAGTAAAAATGGGCAAATAACAACAAAGCCCATTGGCAAATGAAGCAATTTCAACTCATGAAAAATTCTTTGAAAGGGTAAGCAACTGCTGAGAAATTCCTTGAAAGGATAAATTAAGAGTTAACATTTCAAAGTATTGTATATTTTACACAGTCCACCTCTGAAGAAATAAATAAATTTTAAGGGGGAACCAGGTGAACATCTGGGGACAGATCCTTTGATACAAAGGGAGGGAAAGGGTAAATGTCCTCAGGGAGATGACAGCTGCTGAGACCAGAAGTCCACTAATATTTAGTATGACCCATGTCCTATAAACAGAGAGGGCAATCTGAAATGACAGTATTGTGAGAGACCAAGTAGATTTAAGATTGAAAAGCAGTTGGCACCTTTTATAAATTCATTCATTAGATAGTGGCAAGCAGAATAATGGTCTCAGGTTGTGGATGTTTTAATCCCCTGCACCTGTGAAAGTGTTATGCTAGATGACAAAAGAAATTAGGCTGCTTATCAGCTAAACTTAAAACAAAACTTTCACTCTGCATCTCTTGGTTGATAAGTGAGCACTTGTGCTTGCATTCATGTGAATTCTTACTAGGGCAAGTTAGCTACAAATTTGGGAAACATTAGACAATCAAATGCTGCCCCAGATAAAACTGAGGCAAAAGTTGCAATGTACTCCAGTATCCAGAAGAATGCTTAAAATTAGAGATGGAAGTTGAAATAGTTTGTGTTAGATTGATGGAGTTTGACAGTTTTAAAATGTCATTGCTAATTTGGGAGAGATACAGGACCATAAATGCAGGAATGAAGGAATCATCTAAAGAATGAGAAAAGCAAAATAACAAACTCCCCTCACCCCTCCCCCCCAGCATTCTGAGAGAATACATTCTGACTCTCACCTGGATTTAGACACTTGAGATTCACTGTGAACTGCTGGGTTCCAGAATGCAAAAGAGCTCCAGAATGCAAAATAACATGTTTCTGTTGTCTTACTTCACCAATTCTGTGTGCTTTTTTGATTTTTGTGTTTTTTGTTTCCCTTCCCCTTTTGTCTTGTTTCTTCTTCTGCTCCAATTCCAACAACTACTCATTATTCATTTCTTAGTGTACTATCCCTAGGAGTGCCTCAATATAATCTTCATCCGCATCTAGGATAAAGTTGTTAGTCATCTCAAGCACAATCTTATGAGTTTTGAAACTTCTTCATCATTTAAAATACATTGAAGTCATGGATGACCTATTGAGTGTCTTTTCCCAAATGCCATTCATAGCCTTCATGACATTCTCCTAAGCCCAAGTAAGGCATTTGATACAGTCATCTATGCTGCAATCTTTTCAGAATTGCATCACTGTTTTCCTCAGTTACAATAATAGCCTGGACAGAGGTTCTCCCCAGGTATCAGCCCTTAAAAGCTGTTTTGATCCACTCACTGGATCAAAGAGTGTTTGGAGAGAGAAACTCCAATTGACATTGGTATGAAAATCAACAATAAAAAGGACTCTATCTCCAACAAGAAAAATTTTGAAAGATATATTACACTCCATATAGCATCCTCCATTTTGCTGTCATAGAAATAAAAGGGGTGTTTGGGAGAGAATCTGGGTCATGGTGACTAAATACTGATCTGCAGTGTGTGCTTATTGATGCGTATCAATGTTCTGGAGGTTCTCTCAGGATCACAGTTTTATTCTAATTTTTGTAATTAATGTTTATTGATATAACACTGCATTTTAGCATTATATAAGTTGCAGGTGTGCACCTTTGAGAATCAACATGTCTTTACACTACATTAAGTCTACTGCTAATGTCCAGTTCTACACTTTATCATAGCATTGTCCCCTCATGAAAGGTTTTAATTTATAGTCCACAACACTTGTCCCTATCAAGACTGTTATCTTGTCCTTAAAATTCTTGAAACTGGACATTGGATCAGTCTCCTTGTGGATGGGTTTGTTTCAGGGATTCGTTCCCAATAATATTTTATCCATATTGGAAATTTGGTATGACAAGGAATTTTGCTCCATAATCAGTTTGCCTAAAGTTTATAAAAAATTCTCGGCTGCCTTTACATTAGCACTCTCAGATTGACTAATCACTTAAATTATGTGATGAATTGTCATTGTTGAATTGTTTCAATGCCCAGAGATAAGTATAAACTCAACATTGTAGTTGGGTCCAGTATGTTCTTTTAACATCACAGACTTTCTGCTTTGGTTGTGACAGACATGTTGCTGATGGGGATGTACTGCTGTGCTTGGTCTTCAATCAGATCATAAGAGGTTTCTCTGTATGGGTTATAGTCCCTTCTCTAATTTTTGCAAGCCTTGTTTCACATGAAGCATATATTTAAGCAGTCTCAGTTGCTGTCTTCTTGTTCCCTGGGATGGTAGCTATATGCCATGGGACATGTGTGATGTATGATCACAGCCAGCACTGATTTTCCACCTTTGTAGTTCTTAGCCAATTTTTGTTTTATTGCCAGTTCCATGTGTTCTCTTAGAGAGAATAGGAGATGGATTTTGGACACATAGGGACCTTGATGAACAGAAGAACATGAAACTACATCAAGCACAAGGGGAAACAATGTTATCAAGAGATAAAGTAAACAAAATAAATGAGGCTACTGCCAATATAAAATGGTGCCATGTTATTATGACTGTGATATCAAAGGGAAATAGAAACAACTGTCATTCTACCACATTCATTCCTTATTTTTCAAAACTTTGGCACATGACAATACATGTGTATATGTGTACATATGTATATATACACAGATGTTTACATATATGTAGATTTACACATATGTATAGAAAATGTAGATTTATATATGCATAATATTATAAAGAATTGACTACATGATTAAGAAAGTTTCACAACTTTGAACATGTGCAAAATGAGTTGGAAAACTCAATAACCAATGGAGCCAATAATTTAGTTCAAGTTCATGTTTGAAGGTTTTAAACATATGAGAACAAATGGAGTAATACTAGTCCAAAGATCAGCAGGTTTGAGACTCAGGAAAGTCCAGTGCTTCAGTTTGAGTTTTAAGGCCAAAAAAAGTCAACGTCCTAATTTAAAAAGCAATTAGACCTGAAAAATTTTGTATTTACTTGGGGGGGTAATCATTTTCTTTTAATTAAGCCTTTCAACTGATTGGATAAAACCCACCCATTTAAGAAAGGGTAATCTGCTCTAGACACTGCATTAATTTAAATGTTCATGTAATCCAAAAACACCCTCACAAGCACACTTGGAATAGTTTGACCAGCTATCTGAATAGCCCATAGCACTCTATGGACAAATCTAATTGATAAATAAAATTTACCATCATAGTAAGATATTGAAAAAGTAGTTGAGACAATAAAAAAGAATAATAGAAAGGTTGTTGTGGACAGATTTCAGTCCCAGAAAATACAGGTGGTTGAAACCAGTGCACAGATTTTGCCTGCTTGCAGTTTGTAGTACAGAAATGATATGAAGAGTTTGGTTCCTATTATCAGCAAAATGTGATTATGAAAGCTGCAGGCCTTCCTAATAGCATTCATGTGCTAGATATTTAGTAAACCACTCTGAACCATGTTTTCCTAATATGTAAACAGTGAAATGTGAACTATGTTTTCCTTATTTGTAAACAGTGAGATGTGAACTGTTTTCTTTATATGTAGAGAGGTAATAATCTGCACTATGACGTTATTAAAATAATTGTAGTAACATATAAAAAGTACTTAGCACATTGATATTTGAATCTGGAAAACAAATGTTTACATCTGTATCAGTACCATTATCTGTATGAGTAGGTTGGATATCTTTGAAAAATTCTAGAATGAAGTAGAAATTCACTTCATTAAATGCTTTCTTTATTGCCTGGATTTATGTTCATGTTAGAGTATTTGTTCACATATTTCTTCTTTTTCAGAAATTATGACTTTTTTATTGAAATCAATATTCTTCAACAAATAGGTATCACCAAACCACTACAGCTCATATTCCTGAAAGTGTTGTGTTCCTCCCAACATTTAGTATGTATCTGATTGGGAAGGAGAAGTAATCCTCCTATTACATTCAAAATTAAAGTAAACATTTGGTCTGATAATGTCACAGGGGCTTTTAAAGCACAAGAAGGACATGAACTGCTTTTGGTGAACACTGATATCACAGGATGGGAGAAACTTAAAAACAATATTCCCATGTCTTTTTTCATGGTCTATTAAGTAGCAATTTTCTCACATCATAGGATATCATTTCTCTTCATCCTATATGAGAAATTCCACGGAAACACAAAATGAAGACTTTGTAACAATTGTTTGTGACCAATCTTAATCATGTTCAGTCATTTCATTCTCCCCCTTAAAATGTGGTATTAGCTGTACTCTGACTGGGAGGAGTGAACTCGGTGTATTACAATGCTCAGGCTGCCTAGAGAGTCAGCAGCTTTTCACTACTACAGATCCAAAGTCCCCTTGCAGGAAGAGGCCTGGGAAGCATGAGAGCCATTATCCAGTGCCTGCTGGAGCATACTTTTCTTGGTAGTTTGATAATGATTTATCTATGTGTGAGTTTTTAAAAAAAAATTACTCTGAGCAGTAGATTATACAGTTATAAGCCAGGTTCTGGTGTCACATAATTTCAACTCCTGAGCCTGGATACAGCATGATGTTGTTTTATAATAAATGGCTTGTTAATTAAACTCATGGGTAGTTAATATCCTCATAGGTACACTTTGCGCATTTAAGATTGCTTAAGAAAATGAGATGAGGTGTGTGAAGTGACATAGCACAGCCTGCAATCCCTTCCAGGACTGACTGATAGAGTAAGAACACAGCAGTAAAGGTCATTTATTGTTTATCATTTTATTACTTAAGAGACCATTCACATACATTCCAACTGGGGAGTAGAAACTCACAACTTAGAACACTGAACAGACAGACTTGCTCTGTATACAATCATTGATTTGCTTTGATTAAAGACTCAAGGCAGTATGGCTGGAATTGGAATGACCCAACCAAGTGGACTTAATAACCACATTTCTTGTACTGTTAATAGTTTATCTTGGATCAATTGGGTATGAAACAAACATCAGAGTCAGGAACCATAAACAAGATTGTAGAAAATTCCAAGCCCCCTACAATAACCCTTGTTGCTGTTTATGCAAGTAAGTATCTTGAAAAAATGATGTAAGAAATTCAGATTTATTTTTTAATATGCTTTGGTTGGGACTGAAACTATTAGCTATGATTCAGAAAGAGATGTATACCAACTAAGTCTGAACTATTTCTAGAGCACAGTAGGAGTAAATCTGAAATGGTAGAGCAATCATGAAATGATGACTACTAATATTTCAAAACATGTGGGAAATTATGAAAATAATGGATATATTAGTATATCAAAATATAAAGATTTTGGTGAGAAATTCAATAACTAAGTAGTTGCAAAAGATTTGGATGGTACAATGCAAATAGGAAAGGGATTTTAGGAAGATTCAAACTGAAGAACAAAACCCAATAATTTCTAGCCTTGATATTTATTCTTGTTGATTGAAAAATTTATAAACAAACATTCTTAGTATCCAAATATTGATAGCAAATCGATAGTCAAATAAAATCCTCAGAGGTCCAAAAATTTGCCTTCAAGGTCTACTTTGTGCTAATGGTACAATTTCCTCACCAACCAAAGTAAGAGCAGGCCGACATGAAGAAGTCTCTCCATCATATTTTCCAGCTTTGAGCTTCCCTCCTGCAGCCTAAACCCCCCTTCATTCCTTGAATCATTCTTTGAGGCAGAAGGGACTATTAGAACCTGCAGCTCCATTGAATGTTACACTTCTCCCCAGTACACTTGTCCTTTAGCTTATGAATGAATGAATACTGGGTATTCATTTCCAGAAGTCTCAGCACTCAGAATTCCCTATATTTTCACCCATGCTTTTGTACAAAAATATGTTGACCCAGTTTCATCAGATAACTCCTTGTTTCATCAGATAGTGGCTAGTCCTGAAAAAACATCTAAATTTGAACCTGAATCCCATACTACTAATCATGATACCTTGCCAACTTTGTCCTGTTTCCTTGAACTCTGCTCTCTCTCCCCAGAAGACATCATAGTGAGTGAAAAGTCATAGTGAGAAGTCAGTAACTAATCTCAGCTACATCTTTCTCCTGACTAAGAGAAAATGAAGTGTTGATGGTGGCAGATTGTACATTAAATGTATGAACACATCACATATATTAAGTGTAGTTTTATTTTCTCAATGTCTTTCCTCATAAGGTTACCCAGAGCTTAGAAACTAAATCTCATCTTAGAATGCAAGACACTATGACAGATGTGATATAAAAAGAATGGCAGCACAAAAGGAGGAAAAGTCCAGATACTCTAAGATAAAAATGCATTAATAAGGAGACCTGTTGTCCTCCTACCCCCAACAACCATGAGAATGGAGGATAAGCAGGGTCACCTCTGAATGATTGAGATGAGGCTGGGGAAGACAATAGCCTGGGTCTTTACCCATATCTCATTTATCCAGAGATTCAGGAATTGGCTAGTGAAGAGTGATTTCTACTTCCAAAAGTGTGAGGAAGCTAAGACTGAGGTAGAAGGTCTCAATTTAATTTGATCTCGGATGAAATCATAGCACTTGACAAAGAAAGGGAGTAAATGTTCCCACTTGTCTCAGTTGGGGTTCAATTTCTGATAGAATTGATTTTTTTAAGCAGTGACTATCAAGATATGAGATTATTATAGGTACTAAGCCAATATGGAGAAAAGATGGAGAAGTGAAGTTCTAAAGGTCTGACAGTGGGTGGGATAGGATCTGAAGTAGCAGTCATACACAGGTTTGTAGGAATCTGAATCCATCAGGATACTACCCATCTCTATGAAGCTACAACTAGGGTTACAGTGGTGAGGATGATAAAATCCATTTGTCAAGAGAGCCAGCAGTTGGCATACCGAGAAGAGAAGATTAAGAACAAAATTGACACCCACCTCTTTTCTGATTTTTATTGCATCTGATTGCAAAAATACCTTCAGAAACAATGGCTACTGTTTCATTTCTGCTTTCCAAGTGTGTCATGCTTCTCTTGCAACCACTTCTCATTTGGTTCCAGCCAGGGAATTCTTGCTGATGTAATTCTGAGTGTAACAAAGGTGATGCAGTGCAGTCCTCCATTTCTCTTAGGATTGACTGTTAAAGGAAAAATATAGCAGTGCAAGAATGTGGGTGGAATCCATTTATAAATAAGGGACTGGCAGCTAACAGTCTGTGGGGAGTCCCAGGTGCCATGGATATGGATGGGAGCCTTATCCCTGAGAATCATCAAAAGAACTGCTGAGGCTGAAAAGTCAATTATTTGGAAATCAGCTGCTTTTCAGTGTTATTATAAGAATGATAATCAGGTGAGATCAAGGTCAAAAATACTCCTCAACATACAGACATTTGCACTCAAGCGCATGCACACACACACACACACACACACACACAATCTGCTGACAATACCTGGGACAGCGAGCTTTTGTTGCAAGGGGGAATTCCTTGAAGCTGTTTTGTAAATGCTGGATGGATATGACCTCTTTCCTTGAGCACACATCTCGGCTTGAGCTTGCCTAGCTGTTTGTTGTTTTTGGTGCAAAGGAATACAGCAACTACGGTGGAAGCAGAATGATGCTAATTTAAATTGAGTAGGGAATAAATATAAATCAAAAACATTAATAAAATATGTTGAACTGAATTAAGTGACCCTGAATTAGCAAGACCAATTTTCCAACTCTAAGCTGAAACAGGATCTCCCAAGACCATGCAATTCCTAAAAAGAGATGAATTTTTTGAACAAGTCAACCTATATCTTTATATGTTTTAATCACCATGTGGATTTTCTTTAGACTGTGTTGTAAATGCTGAATAGACATGACCTCTTTCCCCTGAGTCACTGCTGCTCTTGAGATTGCTGAGTTCATCTTCCCCCTGCTTTAGGCGTCTAAGTTGCTTTCCTAAGGACCAACCTGTGAAATGAAGCATATTTCCCGGCCCCAATCCAGGGGATTTCTGGTTCTTTTCAATCTCAATGCCCTGGACTACCATAATGCTGCATACTTTACCCTAATTCTGCTCCCAAAATAACATTTCTAAAAGTCAAAAGAAGGTATTTTTTCAGTGTTTTTCATTCCAGTGACTGACAGTAAGTCTCTAAATGTCTGCTCAGTTAGGAATCTTGTCATTGGATTAAAACTTATTTTATATAAAATGAAGAGTGATTTCATCTTACATATGGGTAAAATGCTGACCAGTATTTAGAACAATTAAGAAGTTTTAAAAAAAACATTTGTCACAAGAATTCTGCAAAGGAAATTATTGAAAATGTGCAATTCTGATACCTTGCAGATGAGAATATTTTAAAAATTCCTACAAGTCTTAGGTCAAGGGTTACACTATGAAACATAGTTTGAGATGATATAAGAAATGGATCCTAACATGAAACACACACACACACACACACACACACACAACAAAATCACTCCAAATATGTGAGCCTATTAATTGCTTCTGTCCTGAAGAAACACTTGGGTATGATGACAGTAGCGTATTAACAGAAAACAGAGAGAGGTACTCATTTGCTGTTCTTAACTTGATATTTCATAGTTCTAAATATAAAATGCATGCATAAATGGGGAAAAAGCTCCACAGACAAAGGTTTGATAAACACTTTCTGAAGAACTAGTTGAGAAATATATTTTGTCTGTGGATCCCATAGTATCCTGCCATAACCACTCAACTCTGCCATTATAGTATGAAGGCAGCCACAGAAAACACAACAGTGGATGAGTATGTCTATATTCTAATACAAATTTATCAAACCTGTTAGCCACAAAAACTTAAGTATGTTCTGTTCTACTAAAGATACATAAACTTATGAAATTCAAATGAAGTTCAAATTCAGTGAAAGCAAACACAAAAATAGTTCAACTCAGAACTTAAAGCAGTAGAAGGGTTAAAATTTTGGTACAAACAGGTAATTCTAATATTTACTGTAAACCTGAAGCACCTAGGTGCACTAGCTAACACAACATGCAAAAGCACAGTCAGAGTCACATTCTGTCAGCCCATATAGCCCAGCATCCATTTCCTGAATACTCTGAACAGAAATCTGAAGACAATAACCCTGACATGGTGGATCAACAGGAATCTAGCCCAGAAAGCAGTGGTACTTTTCTGAAAGCAGAAAATAGAGTTTTATCCCTCCAGTTCCACCATTTGGTTTCATAAAGCAGAACAGCCTACTTTGCCCCCTCACTCCTAACCCCCCCACCCCCACCCCGGAAGACACTGGAAGAAGTTTACATGTTCAGAAAAACAAGCACCAAAGAAAATGTTAAAGATAATTAAGGATCCTGCATTGCATGATACTGTCATTTTAATTCAAGCTCAATTCCACCAAAAGTTTGCATTCATAAAACTAGAAATGATCTTCAAACAGAAATAGTTAGAGAAGAAAAAATAGCTTTGAGATTAGCATATTATTACAAATCTACAAATCATTATCATGTTGGAAATTTAAATTGAAGCTAAGGAAATCTCTCAAATGTAGATCAAAATATACCAACATATATTAGGAAAGAAAAACTGAAACCGGAGACTCTCCCTAGATGTTAAATCAGTCATCATGTATAATCTTATGGAAATAAAATGTGTAGGCCTGTAAGATATAAGCTGTCTGCTGAAACTTTAGGCTCTTTACTCTTTCTCTATAAATCTAACCAGTAATTCCTTGGCAACTGATTGCTTCACTAAGTGTACTTGCTTCAGCCACTGTGGTTTTTCTTCCACTTTTGTAACAGTACATCTATAAAATCTCCAAATCACCTTATGCATAGCTTTCATGAAATGTCATGAAAATCATCATCAGTCAGTCATCATCCTCATAATGGTAGTAGCCACAAGATATTAGTTATAACCACATTTTGTCTTTTTTAAATTATTGCATCTTATCACTATCTTCCTTATTACCATCAGCAAGTGTATGTATGCTCACCTAATTATTTCATCCGTGATAACAGAATGAGTTGTTATTTGTAAGATTTGCTTGGTATGTTCTATAGTTGCTAGGGGATACCAGTCAGCATTGGTTTGAAATACTTAACAACCTTCGGATTAAATTTTCTCGTTACATTTTCTTTAAGCAGCGCAATGCACCTGAACTAGAGTGATTTAGGATGCGTTATAAAACTCCTGGGATTAAAGAAACATTCCGATTCGTGCACAGATTAATGTAAAGGGTAGATTAGTTTTTGTGAACTACTAGTTCAGCTGAAGCAGCTGTTCATATTTTAAACTGCTAGCATCATCATATTCTAGCGCACAGAAGTATGGTTTTCCTAAGAATGAAGATATCCAAAAAAGAAACTAATAAGGCATATCTAAGCAGGGTGTTTGGTAATCATGAGATAACACTCTGGAGGGATTAGAAGCATGAGGCTGCATTTCTGTCAAATTATTAGCTCATGATAACCCCTTCCTCCTTGTCACACCTGACTGCATAATTCCTATCCAATTAAAAGTGACATTTTCTGGTGATGTTAGCAATTTAGCTGCATACATTCTTTTTGCTTAAGAAGCTCCTTGGAAGACTGATCACTGAAAACTGAAGCTGTCTTTGTTCCTTGGGAAATCTCATATATCCTTAGGGAAAGAAAAAAAAATGTCTCGAATGTAAGAGATGGTGTCTACTATACAGCAGAGGGAAATTATTCTGTTATTGTTTAATCCAGAGCCATATCAAGGTCTGCTCCATTTGTTTCATGTCAGCTATGACTGCTATAATTACCCTTCTACTCAGGAATTTTCTTTCTTTACAATTAATTAGGTTAACTGTTCATTATAGTTGTGGACATTTTAAAAATGAGTACTCATCCTAATTCTATGTAAAATGTTATCTATTCTATTTGTACTTAAGAGCATAACCTTTGTTATGAAATAGTCTCAATAGTTTAATGTATATGTGTATATATATGCATTCATATATTGATATGGCCTTAATATATGCATGTATGTATATATCATAGTGACATGAAAAAAAATTGTAAAACTATACTACACTTAAACTTAGCTTTAAGTTTAGAAATAGATGCAATACTTATACTACACTTAAACTTAGCTTTAAGATTAGAAATAGATGCAATACTTGAGGAGAATTTAGTGGGAGATGAAGAGGCAAAGGAGAGATCTAAGTGATTTTTTTTGGGAAAGAATCAATTGGAACTAGATTTCAGGAGTTTCTAATCCCAGTTTTCCTAATAGGCATAGTTGACTTTTGTCTTGGATGAGAGAGGAAAAAAAAAGTCATTCTAAGACTACAAGGTGAATGTAATCTTCTGTCTTAGATGAAACTCTCATAAATGGAATTTTAGCACAACTTTCTAATATTTCACTTCATACAATAGCATCTATCTTTTAATAAAATGCTGATCTATGTGTTAAATGACAAAAATGCCTCCAATATATTAATTTTCGTGTATTTTATTCTTTAATATTATATATATATAATTTAAAATTTCATGTATTTTATTCTTTAATATTCTTTAATATATATTGGTATATAAGAAATACCAATATTTCTTAAATAATCAATTATTTTTTGTTTCCAAAATGTGCCAATTTATTTCCCCATTTCTTACTTCCTTTCCTTCTTACAAGTTACCTTAAGATGGACATAATTTTAAACAAAAATTTGATTGTCCTTGTTTCAAAAAACTTCCCCAAGATAAATTCCTTACCATAGTATTCCTGACTTAATCAATGGCTCTTGCTGCTTGATATAATTATGTTTATGCATTCTTCAACAGAGGAGCATTTGGTTATTTCTACTCTCTAACTAATGTGAATAATGCTACTGTAAACACCAATTTATAAGTCTATGCTTGAGATTTGCTTTCAATGTTTGAGGGTACATACAAAGAAGTGGAATTTCAGTATACTATCCTAATTCTATGTCTAACCCTAAAACTTTTTGCTTTAGTACTAACACCATCTTATTTTCCCAATGGAAATGTTCCCTTAGAAATTGCTCCCACACACTCACCAACATTTGTTATTTTCTATTTCCATATTACCCTCTGAAATATAGACTCTAATTTACTCAATTATTTCAAAAACACTTTGTCACTGCTCATTCTAGTTAAAAAGAATAGTTCATATTTGAGGAGAATATTCTTTCTCTGCATCCTTTCTAACTAGAGATACAGCAATGTCCATTACTTTTTCATCAGATTTGGGACACTCAGTTGACATTCCTTAATGCTGTACCATAACCAGTGTTTGGTGACCTTGTATAAAAGCCCACAAAACCTATGCTATCTTGTGGCTGAAGTTATCTTCCCTCCTCTCCAGTTAACTCATCTTGTCAACTCTGTTTCTCAGTCACAAAAATTTTGAATTACTCACTCGACCTTTTTCTCAGTTATATTTACTCTCCTGCAATGAATGGATTCTCAGAGCTTTAAATCATCTAACTATATTGAAAATTCATAATGTACATGTGTATGAATTTATAGGTTCTAAGAAGAGTTGAAAATACTACTCTCTAATTCCAGTCTCCTTACAGTTGTCATATCTACTTTTCCTAAGACGTTTCAGTCTTGAGAAATGATATCACCATCCACTCACCTTCCCAGGTCATAAACCCACAATGCATGTTTGACTCAAGTGTGACCTGAAATCTACCATTGTTTCATTTCACAGTAAATTAGCTACAGCACAGTGTCTAACCATTCAACTAGATACTATATTTTTCAGCCATGGTTTTGCAACTAACCTTTGCCAGGTGACTTTTTTCTCACCACAGGAATTTCAGCAAATTTAAGTATGTTCAATTTAAGTATGTCAACATCTGTGATAGATATGTCACATAGGATATATTTTTATTTTGTAACCTTGCACATATTTCTTTTACTTTCCTGCAAAATGAAGATCTATTAGTCACCCTGCATTAAACATGCAGACAATGATAACTGGCTGCAGGTTTCAGTGGGACACTAAAGTGGAAGAAAGCTGAGTTGCCAAAGAAAGCTGAGTTTTCCAGGTGCAAAGCAACTGTGTAGGTACAGAACTTTCTTTAATGATTTTCCAATTCTAGCCATCCTAACAGTATGGACTAGAACTTTCCAAATTTACTTTTACAAACTTAGTTCTGAGTCTCCTTTCTTGCTTGATCCAATGAAATGATCCTGATGCAGTTAAATTGCTCATTTCTCCTATCAATGGATAATATTTGGATATTTTGCCTAACATTTTCTAAAAGTATAGATGTACTCATCACCACACACCCTTCCCATCTCTACAAAGACATCTGTGGTTCTCATTACTTTTGAAATAAAGAACCAAGTCTTTGATAAGGCCTACAAGTTTTTATAATGTATCTTGGATTTATATATCCAATATCTTGTCAAGTATCCTAAACTTGTCCTAGCTTCAACTGTTAAGTTCAGTGAAATCTAATTTACTCTTTAAGAATCAACTCATATATACTGCCTTTTATCCCTTCAAGTCTTCCAGAAGTAATGATCTTTTTCTCTCTCCTGTGCTTCATCAAGTTGATATCATGTTATATTTTAATTCATCATTTTAGTTCCTGTATTACCTATATGCACCTTGGCATAGTATGCAGATAACAGACTATATCTGCTATATTTTTGTCAACAAAATATTCAGGATAATAAATGGTTCTTTAGAGATGTTTGTAGACGTAGAGCTATTCTTTATAGATGTTTTGTATCTGTAGTCAATATAAAATTACCTTGAAGCCTGTGATTAATTTTTAGATAAATCAGGCTAATAGGTTTTTCAACCATGCCAATAAGAAGAATTAGAGTATTTAAAAATATTTAGACATGGACTATCTAAAATTCAGACTACTAGTACAGAGCCCTTGAAATTTAGCATTATAAAAAAAGATAACTAATAATAATATTTAGGGCCAGAATGCTATGCTTTGTTCCCTGGAAAATAAGAATCATTTGCATCTAATCTGGTAAATTAAAAGCATTTATTATAATATCCAATGGGCTATAGAATCAAAAATAAAATCAGAATTTAATTTTGTATTTTATCTATCTTATAATACCTAGTGGTGAAAATTAATTCTCTTTACCTCTTACATTGGTAATAGTAGTATTGCATATATTATGTGTATTGCACATATAGGTACATATATATATTTGATAAAAAATGGTTCTTATATTGTTAAATGATTAAATGGTTGAAACTGTCCTCTCTCCTCCTTTTTCTAACTTGATGCTGCAATCAGTCCTTTAACAAAATGATCATTATAGTTATTTGGCTCTCTTTCACATACTACTTACTTTCAATGACATGTGATATTTGTGAATATGTTGCATATCTAAGACTTCACATTATTATCTTATAAGATATTGCTTTGTCAGCTGTTTGATCTGGGTCTTGACATTTATCTGACCTAGGAGTTTACCTGAATTCTATCTGACTACAACTACTGGTATTTCTGGAGTCTCTGATGTTGTTGGCTGATGATTGGCTAGACAATGATTATTACTGAGCCTTGATGCCTTTCCTTGTCTAGCAGGCAAGCACTTTTGTGTGCACATGTCAATGGTGTTCTGAAAGAGTAGAAAAGACTTCTACAGTTCCAGACTCAGAACTAACACAATATAATTTTCACCATATTATTTCAGTCAAAACAAACTAAAGTCTTTCCAGATTCAAGAAGTGGAGATAGACTCTATTTCTTGAAAATCTGTGAAATGTTACTATGGAAAAATTTAGAATGTATGACACAGAGATAAGTTACAGTAAACCAGCAGAGAAATTGTTTGACAGCTATGGGATAGAATACTGTGAACTTTGGCAGATGAATAAACAAAAAGAATAAAACAAAAAAGAAAGCCATAAACTTAACTGTACACTTATGGATTTTGAACATATCAACTACCTCAAATCACTGTAGAAAAGCAAGAAATGTGGTTTTTTTTTTTAATGGAGCTTTAAAATGGATAGTTATAAATATGGAAATGTTAAAAACTGTTACTTTCTACTGAATACAAAAATCAATATAAAAATATCTCCAGTCAGGATCACAATGGCAGAGTGCATTTATAAACTATCTCAACTGCAAATTTCATACAGCAGAAACTACAGGAGGTAAAAGAAAGGCAGAGAAAGAGATCTACACCAATATTATTTAACAGTCTTAGATAATTAAAGTAGATCTAAATCATGGATTTAAAATGATGAACAGAAAACTTATATCTAATCAATAAATTAGATATAATGAATATATACCCACAAATTCTGATGTAAGTAAATGAGAATATCTTAGATTTAAAAAAATTAACTGCAGTGAAATTTTAATAGATACATATTCAATTAGAATAAGTATAACTTGAGACCTGTAATATGAACTAGAAACAGTGATGTGTTCATAAATGGCTAAAACTTCAAAAGTAGATTATCAGGTTAGGTGCCCTTGATTTAAAGTTTTCACAATTTTTTATGATATAAATATTCCAGCATCATCAGTTCCAAGTTACCAACACAACGTTGCAATTTGCAATGCAAGGAAGAGATATATAGTCTCTCATGAGCTTGTATGGCTCATATTAAGAGCAGTACTTTTTTTTTAAGTAAAAATAATTAGATGAATTTCATAATTTTCCCTTTTTCCAAGGCTCTGTGCTAAGTGACTATGATGGTACTGAATTCTAAACTTTTGTATTTTCAAAATTAGACAGAGAAAAAATAAGTGAAAGAAAATCAGGGTATCTTAGGAGGACTGATCAAGAGTTAATACATAACATTTTAAGAATAAGGTTAAAATTAATTGAATAATAGAGATAATTGAAATGGAAGGATTACTTAAATCATGAGGGAGAAAATAATGACAGAATATTCATTATATAGAACAACCTTAGGTTGCTTACACATTGAATATTATTTTTAATGATGCTTACTTGTATTTACCAAGAACAAATTACATAACACCTTCGCATGTATTTCTCTTTTAAGCAGTAATCTCATTTTTGTTTTTACAGAATATAAAAAGATATGGAGCTATCAAATTTATTCTACACAGCAAACATGACCCTGATGGTTCTTAAATCTAATTTAAAAAACCCAAGAAAACAAAACCATGGGCCATTTTGCTTATGAATATAGATAGATATGGAAGTATTAAAGGATTAGCATAGAATTCAGCAATATATTAAAAGAGTAATATGCAGCATTATGTTTAAATAAAAATTGTGGAGATAACGCAATGTAAATATATCTATTAATATTCATATAATTAAATAGAAAATCAGCAGAGTATTGTGGAAGATATGTTGGTTCTGAAACCATATTATCTCCATTCTCATCCTTGCTCTGCAATATTGTTCAAAATTTACTTTGTCCTCTTCAGTCTTGTCAGGATGTTACTTAGGAAAATGTCCTCAGTTGACATGCTGAATGCATTTTGTGAAGTAGTTTATTGCCCATGGAATGCAGTTGTGATGAGAAACGTGAAGGCATGACAGGTTGCCATCATCAGTCTCAAAGCGCCCACTTCTCTCCACAAGATCAGTGTGTTTCCAATCTCACCAGGAGCGTAGGAGTGTCCCTTTTTCTCCACATCCATACCAACACTTGCTGTCTATTTTTCTTTTAATATGGGCCATTCTTACTGGTGTAAGATAGTATCTCAATGTGGTTTTGATTTGCATTTCTCTGATTACTAGTAAGTGGAGCATTCTTTCATATGCTTATTGGCCATTTGTATTTCCTCTTTGAAGAAGTATCTTTTTTGCTCTTCTCCCCTTTTTTCAACTGGGTTTTTTGCTTTGTTTTTGCTAAGTTGTGTGAGTTCTTTATGGATCATTGGTATCACACCCTTATCACTTGTATGGAGGGCAAAATTTTTCTCCCAGTTGATTGGGTTTCTTTTTGCTTTGTTTATTGTCTCTTTTGCTATACAGAAACTTTTTAGTTTGATGTAGTCCCATCTGTTTATATTTCCCCTCATTTTTTTTTCTTTTGTCAACTGTACATGTGTCCAGCAATGGATTTCTGAAATATAATTCATAAAGGGTCTTGCCCTGGTTTTCCTCTATGTCTTTTATGGCTTCAGGTCTTACATCCAAGTCTTTTATCTGTTTTAAGTTGGTTTTTGTACAAGGTATAAGGAGTTGTTCTGGTCCATTTTTTGCATGTCTTGATCCAGTTTTAGCAAACTGATCCATCCACTATGGAAGGCTTTGTGGAGAACCCTCAAACAACTGAAAGTGGAACTACTATTCAACCCAGCAATCCCACTCCTGGGAATCTACCCACAGGATACAAAATCACTAATGAGAAAGGACACCTGTACTCACATGTTCATTGCCACATGATCTACAATATTAAGATATGGAAACAACCCAAATACCCCAAAACTGATGAATGGCTGAAAAAGATCTCATATATTTATACAAGGGAATATTATGTATCAATCGAAGAATACAAGCATGTCAATTTCAGCAACATGGATGGAGCTAGAAGGAATAATCTTTGTGCAAATTAGCCAGAAAGAAAAAGAGACATTTGGCATGAACCCACTTATATGAGGGATTTAGAGAAAACAAGCAAACAGATGAAACAAAAAAGAAAAATGTAAAACTGCCAACAGTACTGAAGAAGGGGGAAGAAAGTAGAATCGGGAGAGGGCACAAGAAATAAAGAAGGTGAACAGGTGATTAGGTGATGAGAGAAAAGATGTAGTATTTATATATATATATATATATATATATATATGTGTGTGTGTGTGTGTGTGTGTGTGTGTGTGTGTGTGTGTGTGTGTGTGTGTGTGAATAAAAAAATAAAAGCAAACAACAAAAACCTAAGATCAGTGTGTTCCAGTGGTAGATTCTTTACCTGGTCCCAAAAGAGAAACATGAGGAATAGATCTGAGTCAAATACAAAATGTAGACCTCACTGGGTCAACTGAAATAAGCACAAATCATTTGATCTGCAGTCAAAGTACAAGCCATGAGCATGAGAACAAGTTGGTGAAAACATTTGTCACACTGCACTGTACACAATCACTAATACACTAAATCTGTGACCTTGCAAATGCTATTTAATATTTACAATGTTGTTTCCTCTTCTGTGAAAGTCAGAACATAGTTACTGTGTCATTTGTAGTGAGGATAAAATGGTTTCTAGCAAGAATTAAATAATTTTGTGCTTGTGAAGGACTCAGTGTACCGTATAGCAAATATTCGATAAATGCTTATGGTATTATTAGACCAATGGATAATTTAATTTGATGCTCGGAAAGTAAGATACTATTTCTTATATCACTTTAAAAATTAAAATGTACTACCTCTTGGTAATATTACATACTGACTCAACTGAAAATAATAAATATAAAACCTATATTTTGCTTTTCATCTTGATTTGATTTGTTACTAATTTCAAAACCAAATGTACTATTGAGTTATAATAGTCAAAATATCACAATTTATGTCACATTTATTTTTTCCTACTACTGTTTTCCTTCATTTTTAAGTGTCAGGCTTTACTAAATTTGTAATTTTTTAGTCGTGTATATATAATCCATTGTGTTTCAAAGGGTGTCAGAAATAGATTCTATCTTTGGTTTCATAAATGTATCATCAAGCATGTTGGGATATAATGTTTAAATATTCTAAGCTTCTTTCTCCATTTTTAAGTTGTTAATAAAAATAATTCTAAAACACTCAAATTGCTGAATCAAATTTTATCATAAGCTTGATAACACTGAATAATATGAACTTTGATCTAAATGTAAAGGATTATTAACAAATTGAGATCAAAGACTTTTATTTAAAATTATATTTCCCTAAAGAATCTCTTTCTGATAGTTTCAGAATTTTATTTCCCAAATAAACAATGGTTTGTTTAATAATATATCAGTAGCAAAATTTTAATTACATTTTTTTCTCAAGATGATATAAAATTTCCCCAAGCTCCAAAACAATACTAACTGAACTATAGTGATAGCCTATAATCAATAATTCATTTTGCAGGATGAATAAATGTGAAAATTGCAAGTTCCAGAACACTGTATCAGGGTTAAATGTATATATTTATGTAGGCTTCAAGTTAAAGGAAAATTCATATCCTAAACACAGTAAGAAAAATTATAATAATGTAGCTATTTCTAGCTGTAACATTAATCGATATAGATTGATGCTTCAAAATTTAGAATAATCGTAGAATAAAAATGCACAATTACAAAGTCTATCACAGAAAATATTCAGTTGAGCAACTTGAATTTAACCTCAAAATATATTGCTAATTTTGACAGCTTTTAAAATTTCTTATATAGCATGATTTACAAATGTAAGTGAAAACAGTGGTTAAATAAATGAAATTAGCGAATTTGAGAACCTAGAAATCTAAAAAAATTAAAAATTAAGTAGCATGTAAGTAACCTCTATCGCTTATTGGTGAGCAGAATATAGATTTCATATTTTAGCTTTTCAAGAAAAGAATGATGACTTTCCTATTAATCTTAATAAAATGTTGACAAAATTGTAATTGTGGTATAAAACACTGTTTTGTTTTGTTTTTGTTTGTTTGTTTTGTTTTGTTTTTTATTGTTATAAAGTTTATTCTGGTTGACAGTTTAGCCCATAGACATGTTCATGAAATTTCCATAAAAGGGATGAGTATGTGGGGGGTTAGGAGGGGTGGAAATGAGAGGGAGTAGTAAGGGAGGAAAGGAAGGTGGTATGTGGTCCCCAGGGAATACAAAATTATGAAACACATATATAAAAAACTAAATTAATTAAGGAAAAAAAAGGAATCAGTGCAATTTCCACGCTGGGGAGAAGCAGCTCTCCTGCCTGCCTGTAATATGTAGATGGCTCTCTTTTTCTTTCTCCATTCTGTAAACCTGTCCCTTTTTTTCTTTTTTTTTTATTTAATTAAAATTTTTTAAAAATTGCATATATATGTATATTTATATTTATATTACATTAGTCCATTATTGTGTAGCCCAGGGCTTTCCCACTTCACTAACATTTGTTAACCATCCTGATCTTTTGTGTTCTTCACCTCCCCCACCTTCTTCCCCCTCCTCCTCTCTCACTCCATGGTTCAGTCCAATTGGTTGTTTTCATTCTTTATTTGTTTGTTTGTTTTTCCCTATGTCCATCATAGAAGTGAGACCATCCAGTACTTCTCTTTGTCTTTTTTACTTATTTCTACTAATATGAGTCTTTCTAGTTCTATCCAGGTTGCTATGAATGACACGTCTTTGTCCTCCTTGATTGATGTGTAGTATTCCACAGTGTATATGTACCACATATTTTTTAGGCAATCATCTGTTTTGGGGCATTTGGTTTGTTTCCAATTCTTGGCAATAGTAAACAGAGCTGCAATGAACATGAGTGTACATGTGTCCTTTTGAATTAATGTTTTCATGTCCTCTGGGTAGATTCCTAGTAGTGGGATTGCTTGGTCAAATGATAAGTTCACTTTCAATTATTTGAGGGTCCTCCACACAGTCTTCCATAATGGCTGGACCAGTTTGCACTGCCACTAGCAGTGTAAGAGACTTCCTTTTTCTCCACATTCGTGCCAACATTTGTTGTTGTCTGTTTTATTTATATGGGCCATTCTTATTGGTGTAAGATGGTATCTCAGTGTGGTTTTAATTTGCATTTCCCTAATTATTAGTGATGTGGAGCATTTTTTCATATGCCTATTAGCCATTTGTATCTCCTCTTTGGTGAAGTGTCCTTTTAGTTCTTCTCACCATTTTTTGAGTGGGTTTTCTGCTTTGTTTTTGTTGAGCTGTAGGAGCTCTTTGTGGATCTTTGTTATCAGACCCTTGTCACTTGTCTGGAGGACAAAATTTTTCTCCCAGTCAGTTGGGTTTCTTTATTGTCTCTTTTGCTGAACAGAAACTTTTTAGTTTTATATAGTTCCAGCTGTTTTTGTTTTCCTTCATTTTTTCCCAGCCATAGTTGTTTCCCCAAATGGATTTCTGAGGTGAAATTCATGAAGGATTTTGCCCAGGTTTTCTTCTATGTATTTTATGGTTGCAGGTCTCACTTCCAGGACTTAATTTTTGTACAGGATGGGAAGGTGTTTTCCTGGTCCATTTTTTTTAACAAGTTTTGATCCAGTTTTCCCAGCACCATTTACTGAAGAGGCTATCTTTGTTCCAGGGTATGTTTTTTGCCCCTTTGTCAAAGATTAGTTGACCATATATGTATGGCTTTATTTCTGGGTATTCGATTCTGATCCATTGGTCTGTTTGTCTGTTTTTGTACCAGTACCATGCTGTTTTAAGTATTATGGCTTTGTAGTATAGTTTGAGGTCTGGAATAGTAATACCTCCATTCTCTCTTCTGTTTGTCAAAAGCGTTTAGGCTATTCGGGGTCTTTTGTTGTTCCATATGAATTTCAGTAATTTTTGTTCTATCTCTTTAAAATATGTCATTGGGGTCTTTATTGGAATTGCATTTAACCTGTAGATTGCCTGCGGTAGTATGACCATTTTGACAATGTTGATTTTTCTGATCAGAACAGGGAATGTCTTTCCATTTTTTAGCATCATCTTCTATTTCTTTTAAATATGTTCAAAAGTTTTCTTTGTATGGGTCTCTTACATCTTGTGTTAGGTTAATTCCCAAGTATTTGATTTTCATTGGTGCAATGGTAAATGGGGTGTTTTTTTTTTAATTTCTTCTTCTGATTGATTCTTGCATATATGAATGCTGTTGATTTTTGTGTGTTGATATTGTATGCAGCTACCTTACCAAATCAGTTTATTATTTCAATCAGCTTTTCTTTGATTTTTTTGAGTTCTCTACATAGAATATCATATCATCTGCGTATAATGACAAATTTATTTCTTCGTTCCCTATTTGGGTTCCTTTTATGTCTTTCTCTTGCCTTATTGCCCTAGCTAGGACTTCCAGAACTATGTTGAAACAAGTGGAGAGAGTTGATATCCTTGCCTGGTTCCGGACCTTAATTGGAATGGTTTCAGGTTTTCCCCACTGAGGATCATATTTGCTATGGGTCTGTCATATATAACTTTTATTTGTTGAGGTATATTGCTTTCATACCAATTTTTTTCAGGGCTTTCATCATGAAAGGATGCTGAACTTTATCGAATGCTTTTTCTGCATCTATTGATATGATCATAAGTTTTTTGTTTTTCTCTTTGTTGATGTGGTGGATTTTGTTGATTGATATTCGGATGTTGAACCATCCTTGTGCCCCTGGGATGAATCTCACTTGGTGATGATGGATGATCCTTTTTATGCAATGTTGGATTTGGTTTGCCAGGATTTTGTTTAGAATTTTTGCTTCTGTGTTCATTAGGGAGATTGGTCTATAGTTTTCTTTGTTTGCACTATCTTTATTTGGTTTTAGGATTAGTGTAATGTTTGCTTCATAGAAGGTATTTGGTAGCTTTCCTTCTTTCTCAGTTTTTGAAAGAGTTTTAATAGTACAGGTATTAGTTCCTCTTTGAATGTTTGGTAAAATTCATTTATATAACCATTTGGACCTGGGCTCCTGTTTTTAGGGAGAGTTCTGATGACTGCCTCAATTTCACTGCTTATGATTTACCTGTTTAAATTTTCTATTTCTTCTTTGTTCAAGATTGGATGACTGTATTGTTCTAGGAATTTGCCCATCTCTTCCAATTTGCTGTATTTGTTTGTGTATAAATGTCCGTAGTAGTCTCTAATTATCTTTTGGATTTCTGTTGGGTCTGTTGTAATATCTCCCTTTTCATTTATGATCCTGTTTATTTGAGTTTTCTCTCTTCTTTTCTTTGTAAGCCTTGCCAGGGGTTTGTCAATTTTATTTATTTTTTCAAAGAACCAGCTTATGGTTTTGTTTATATTCTTGATGGTCTTTTTGGTTTCTATTCCATTAGTCTCTGCTTTTATTTTTGCTATTTCTTGTCTTCTGCTGGGTTTTGGATTTTTTGTGTTGTTGTTGCTTTTCTTCTAAGTCCTCAAGTTGGGAGATTAGAGTACTTCTTTGGACTGTTTCAATTATTTTTGTTTGGGCCTGTATTGCTATGAACTTTCCTTATAATACTGCTTTTGCTGCATCCCACACATTTTGGAACATTGTGTCATCATTGTCATTTAAAATGACCTACACTCCATGTAGGTTTTAATTTCTTCTTTGATTTCTTCTTTTACCCAATGATCTTCCAGAAGCCTGTTGTTCAGTCTCTATATTGTGTTTACTTTCCTTATTTTCTTTTCATTGCTGATTTCTAATTTGATGCCTTTATGATTGAAGAAAAGGTAGGTATTATTTTAATATGAGTGTATTTGTCCAGGTTTGTCTTGTGGCCTAATATATGATCAATTTTAGAGAATGAACTGTGTGCATTTGGAAAAAAAGAGCATTATTTTCCTTGGGGGTGTAGTGTCCTGTATATATCTATTAAGTCCATTTGGTCTAGCTCTTCCTTTAAAGCTTTTGTTTCTTTGTGCAGTTGCTGTTTTGTTAATCTGTCTTTTGTTGAGAGTGGCATGTTAAGATTTCCTACCACATATGTATTCTCATCAATATTTGATTTCAGTTCTACTAGTAGTTGTTTTATGAATTTTGGTGCTCCCTCATTAGGTGCGTATATGCTGATTATTGTTATGTCTTTCTGGTGGATTGACCCTTTAACCATTATGTAGTGGCTATCTTTATCTTTTGTCACTCTTGTTACTTTGAAGTCTGCTCTGTCTGATACAAAAATGCAACTCCTGCTTTCTTGTGGGGGTCGTTTGCTTGTAGTGTACTTTTCCAGGCCTGCACCTTCAGTCTATGCTTATCCTTAAAGATCAGATGTGTTTCTTGGAGGCAGCAGAATGTTGGGTTCTGTTTTCTGATCCAGTCTGCAACTCTTCATCTTTTGATTGCTGAGTTTAGACCATTGACATTTAGGGTGATTATTGATGTTTGCAATTCTAATGGTTTCCTGGTGATCATTTTGGGGTTTATTTTGTGTTTTTGTTTTTTGTATTTGTTCTTTTTATGGTTTTGATCTTGAGGCCTCCTGCAAAATTTCTTGGAGTGGGGTTTAGTGGTAGCAAATTTAAAAATATGGAAATCTTCATGAATTTGCATGTCATCCTTGCTCAGGGGTCATGTAATCTTCTCTGTATCATTCCAATTTTAGTATATGTGCTGCTGAAGCAAATGCTGTTGTGTTTTGTTAATTAAAAAAATTGTAGTGTTACAATAAGATTTGTTGATTCATTTTTGTTTTTCTATGTGAAAATACTCAAATGTTTTATTTATTTTTAAATCACTGATAATCTGGTATTTACCTTTTCCTTCCAGCTTATATCAGCTAGCATAGTATAAGATAGTCTCACTTATATGTGGAATGTGGAGAATTCAACAAAAGGACAAGAAAAAGTTAAAAATTAGCAAACTGATAATAGAACTAATGCATACAGCATGAAATGGGAGGGATGAAAAAGGCAAAGTAAGTCAGAGGAGGGATGAGCCCAAGGTAACATGATAAGAGTTCATAGGTGGCATGGTGGTGAGACAACTTTGGGGGTATACAAAAATGTAGGAAAAATATATTTGTAATCAATAAAAAAATCACACTAAAAAGCAACCATTGGTTAGCTAGTTATACAGTACAACAATTTTCAAATTCTGTCTTATGTCAAGATGTTATGCTGTAATGTCCACTTTTCTTTTCAATTATCTTCATTTTTTCATAAATAGAGCTCTGTTACCCATCCCTTACTAAGAAATTCTTCAAATCAAGTTGTGTCACCAGGTATATAGAACCAGATAGAAGGTAAATAAATTCTTGATTATCTTTCTTTGCTCCTGGAAAAAAAAAAGCAAAAATGTACTATTTTAGGTAACTATACTTTTTTTAATGTTTAATAGAGAGAAACAGGCATATGTGTGTGTGTGTGTGTGTGTGTGTGTGTTTTATGATGGAGGAATAAAGAGATTTCATGTTCTATTCTACTAAAATCTGGATCCTGATTTTATACCAGTATGAGAAACAGTTATTGGCCATATTCATTCATTTATGTTATCTAATTTAGTTTAGGACTTAACACCACATCCTGGTAATAGTAAGGACAGAGAACTGAGAATGAAGAGTAGTGAACTCTTCTTTCATGAAATCTGCCATTCAGCAGAAGAAAAGATATTAGTTGCATAAATATCAATTAATTTATAATTTTGAAGAATCATGTAGATGGAACAGTGTGCTGTGAGACTCTTTAGTGGAAAAATAAACTAGTTTATTGGAAATTAACCTTTATCTTGGACCTGCAAAAAATATAAACATAAACGGATTTCATTTTGTTCCATTGTTCCATCCTCATTCTTTCTTTCCCACCCTATCTCTTTTTCACACACACACACACACACACACACACACAAATTCTCTCCCTAAATTTTGGAGAGTAGCTGGAGAAAGCAAGCCCCCTGTAATCTACAACAGTTGCATTCACCATTTACTTTTGAAGAAAGAGTAGAAATATGTGTACCCCATTAAAAATGGTTTGGTTAGCTAATTTTGTTAGAAATTTCTCATTAGTGATGGACAAGAATTTTAATTCCTTTCAAGTGGAAAGAAAATTGCCTTCTATATACTTTCTGAGCTTTAATAATAGTTTCACCCATACTTAATTTGGCAATATTTCTTAAGCAACCTTATTTTATCAGGTCTTTTCAAAGGTATCATCTTGACTTCTCAGATTTGTATCAGTATTAGGCACTTTATTGCAATATGGAAACCTCCCTGGAATCTTGTAGCACAGCAGCCATGTGTTAATTTTATTATCAAATTACAATATTATGTTCAAGTGCTTAAAAATGAACATGAAAATGAAGATGAACACTTCTGTTATTTTGTTTGTTTGTTTGTTTAATTTTTTTTCAATTTATTAAAATTTATATATAAATTTCACACTTAGTAATCCCCGGGGATCATCCCTCCACCCTCCCTGACCATTCCCATCCTGTTCCACCTCCCTCCACCCCTGAGTTATTTATTTCAATTTGGTTGTTAGCTTGTTTTGACTTTACTCAGGGGTTTTTTGTTTATCTTTCCCATGTCCCATGTAACAGTGAAACCATGTGGTGTCTATCTTTTTCTTTTTGACTTGTCTCTGTTAATACAATTTCTTATAAGCCCATCCATGTTATCATAAAATCATCCAATTTGTCATTTTTAATTGATGAGTAATATTCCATTGTGTATATATATATCACATCTTTCTCATCCAGTCATCTGTTTTGGGACATTTAGGTTGCTTCCATGCCTTTGCAGTTACAAATAGTGCTGCAGCTTGGAATGGTGGCACATGCCTGCAAGCAGCAGACTAGGAAGCCACAGCCAGGGTCAGGGATCATAGTTCAAGTCCCACCGGGGGCATGTAGCAAGACCTAGTTCCAAAAAAATATAGCTGGGCATGGTGGCATGTGCCTGTAATCTCAGCTACCTGGAAAACTGAGGCTGGGGATTATTAGTGGTATCCCAGGTAACATGAGCCTGCAGTTCCACAGGCAAAAATAGAAGACCTAGTCGAAAGAAAGAAAGAAAGAAAGAAAGAAAGAAAGAAAGAAAGAAAGAAAGAAAGAAAGGAAGGAAGAAAGGAAGAAAGAAAGAAAGAAAGAAAGAAAGAAAGAAAG
>PVHY01003101.1:0-113568 GCA_004024945.1 Uropsilus gracilis | reverse complement strand
GCTGGAGTGCATTTGACATGTTAGTAGAGGAATCTTTTTCTGTGATGCAAATCATTTCTTTGGTGTTTTCTGGAGATTGTCCTTTCTTTGTTGGTGATGGATTACTTCCTGTAGGGCTTGCTTGTATGTTTAAAGTTTTTCTCCTTACTGTGTTTTGCTTTCGAACCTGTTCTACATATTGAGAAACCATGGATCTTGTATTGTTTGGCATGTTGGTGAGAGTGTATTCCAGGTTAAAAGTAGATCTGTATTTTAGTTTGGTTTAGTAAGTTGAGCTGGCGCCGCTTGCGGCGCCGGCGCGAATGACCTTCAGCAGCTAGCTAACCTGGGTGTAGGCAAGGTGGGCGGGTTTCCGGAGCAGCCTGGAGGCGGGGCTTGGCTCCCAGGGGTGGCGGAGGTGGCGTGCGGCGAGGGGGTCCCTCCCAGGGGTCTGGAACCGGCGCCAATGACCTTCAGCAGCTAGTTAACCTGGGTGTAGGCAAGGTGGGCGGGTTTCTGGAGCCTATTCTAGTGAAATTTAGAATGCAACATTTTTTAACCTCCAAATGCCAATATCTCCTAACACAAACTGTTTGTATGCTATATACATGATGGTAAATTTCTCAACTCTCATTTTGTTGAGGGACAAAGTCTTATATGTAGCCTAGATTTAAGTTTGGAGGAAGGAGAAAAGGAAACTCAATACTCTCTTGTCAAACTTAATAAACTTAAGTCTAAAAACAGCCTTTTTATAGATTTTTCAGAGATGCCAACAACAACAGAAAAGTCTTAGATAGTTGGTAAGCACTGGAGATATTTACCAGTTATCTATTAATAAAGTGTTAGGCATCAACACATTTTACACAAAGTCCTGAAGAAAAAAGAGGAAAAAATTATTCTAGGTGTAATATAAACTAGGCTATCAACACAAGTGAGTGAAAACAAAGTAACTGAAAATATTTGTTTATTCGGTTTTAACTAATTCACAATTAAATGGAATGTATTAATACCTCAGTAGGCAGTACTGAAGCTTATGATACTATCGAATTAACAATAAGAGCTACTTTGAAAAAGTGTGAGAGTAGGAGCTAGAAGAAGAGAGAGGATGAAAAAGAGAGAGAGTGAGAGAATGGAGAATACTCCTGGGTGGCAGAGAGCATAAAGAAGATAGTGCAGCATCCCCATGTCTCAGCAGCGGATTGACAGGTCCACTGAAGATTACTGAATCAGACATGATTTTATTTACATAAGGATAAATTACTTAGAATTGTAAAAAGTCAAAAACAAGAAAACAAACACACAAAAAAAAACATAACTCTAAGCTTGCCTTTTAAATTCTCCTTCAATTATAAGTACTTTCATCTTCTGACTTGTACATTTCAGAATCTGCATTATTTTTACACACCCTCTACATAATACCAAATACTATTATGACATTTCATGACAAATCATTTCAAGGGAAGTACACCAAATTATATAGAGATTACCTGAGTTCTCAGACCATTTCTACAGGTAATTCATTTTGTAACCATTGGACACAGTAGTTTCTGTTTTCTTTCCTCATTTTAAAATCAAACTAGTAATATCCTCAAATACTGTGGAAAAGATGATGTAGTATTCTTTTCAGATCCTTGAGAAATATTTTTTAAAGCTTAGGGTATAATTTACACCTATAATAGACTATATCAAACCAAACAGGACAAGTGATCTACATTTATAAATTATTTTTGACCACCAAAAATTATCAATTACTAACCAACTATACTATGCCTGGTGTACCACGTGTCTTCTTTGTTATTGTATAATCTAAGTCACATGTTTTTCTTTTTTTTTTAATTGAGGTAATGTTGGTTTACAATAGTTTATACAATTGAGGGGGAAAGGTTCATACCACACCGACTGCCAAATTACCTATAACCCTCTATCAGAACCAGAGGAGACACTCCCTGCCTCTACATTCCTCCTCTTCTTCTCCTTCAAGTAACCTCACTTCTGCAGTCCTATTATCATATTAATATTATCTTGAATATTATCTTCACTTTAGAAATTAGGAAAAATTTGGATCCCAAGAGGTTAAGTGATTGACAGACCTGGCACTTACATTCATAACAACCTTAATGCCGCTCTTTGGTGGTGTTGAGGGTTGCTAGAATCTTAAATGTGCTCAGGTTTTTCATCTAAATAAGTGGATTTCAGTGGCAGCAGGGCTTTTCAAGACATTGTACTTACTAAGAAGTCTTTCTTCCCTTAATAAAACTATAATATCTTGGCAGTATTGTTAATTAGCACAATGTTGTTCTAATTACAAAGAGACTACTTAACTTATTTTAAGAGGAAATATTCTTCATTTTAAAAATTGCAGACAATTTTAAGACATGAAATACTGGTAAAGTATAAACTTTGCATAGAAAAATAATGATTTGTCCGAAAAATGAACTCATTCATGAGAACATTTGTTAAAAATGGAGGCATTTCAATACAGAAACTCTGTATCAGGAACAATACTTGTGAAGTTTGATTTCCAATTTGAACAGTAAATTTCCTTCTTAACCTTGAAAAAGTTTCCTACATTTTAGAATATGTTTCTTATACATGAGATAGAGTCAGAGACCACAGTTCCTTTATGCCAAGGATATTTCTGATATGGAAAAGATCTTTAATGTGCCAAAATTTTGAGCTTCTTGAGAGTAATATTTGATAAAGATAAGAGAGTAGCAGAATGAAAATAGTCATAATCAGAAAAGTTCTATGAACTCATATACCGTAATTCTCCAGAAAGAGTGATTGTCCTTCTGATACAGTACTTAAAAAAGCAAAACTATCCAATTATAAAAAACTTCAACTCTCATTTATAAGCTCACTATTTGTCTATCATGTAACATATATTCAATCTTATTGCTGATATTGCTTTAGATGGATATAATAGAACTCATGCATTGAAACATAGCCTTCTCTGATTAATCTTTGTTATGCTTGACAGTGATTCACATCATCAAAGTGCCAGATATGAATTGTGACCTTGATTTCTCAAATTAGAAATGTTAAAATAACAATATATTTTATAGCAAACATAGAAGAATTACTATAAAGATAGTACGCCAAGTCCTTTAAAATTCACAGTTTAGAAATTTTTAAAGTCTTGTTCTTAAGGCAAAAATGAATTAGATTTTTTGAGAAGTTAGAGTACATAATGAAAAAATAACGACCTCTGAGTCTCCATTAAAAAAAATCTTACCAAATAAAATGTCAACCAAATATCAATAGGTTTAACAATGCAGTGTTAAAAAAAACATACTTTTCTTCTCTTGATCAAATACAGTTGGTCACCTTGGAGAGTAAATGAGTTATCAGCTCACCAAAATATGTCAAACTAGAATCACAGTACTTTAGGAAATACAGTAGATAACTGAGCCAAAGTGAAAAATTGTTTATACAAACACCAAAGAAAGATAAAAAATATTGAGAAACTTAGCACTTTAGCAATAGGAATACTAATAAATAAATAGGAAACTAATAAATAAATAAATAAGCAAGCATATATAAGTGGTCATTGTCAATGTCATTACTGATTTCAATACAGAGGTCTTAATATTTCAGATCCTTAGTGAGATAGCATGTTTAAAGAGTATATATTATTTCATATATGAAACATCATATGGTGTAGTGAACAAGATGTTCAAAACTCAAATTCAAGCTACCAGAATTTTGAAAATTAGAGTAGTCATATCTACATTGGGATAAATTTGAATGCAAACAAATACATCTATTAGAAGATTTCATATGTGTTCTACAGAATTTTACTTATTCACGCTAGTATCTTATTACATGAATCTTTGAAGTTTTTGTTTGTCTACAGAGAAGTTTCCTGTAAAATAATTTAATGTAATTAAGGAATCAAATCCATCAGCCTATCCTTGGACCTACTACAATGCTGAATAAAGTCTATGAGTAATTCTATATTCCTATTACTCCTAATAAGAAAAAGAATAATAAAGAAAAGTTACAGAATGAACACAGGTTTTAAGTTAAATTAACTTGTATTGATGACATCTCTGCCTTTACTTGCTCCACAACCCATTTGAATAAATTATTAATTTTTCTGGAATATTATGAGTAAAAGAAGAATAGTTTCTACAGCATTGATTGAAGTTTATAACGTGAAAGGCTCTAACTTATTAATTCTCTTTCATCATACCTTCTTTACTTCCCTGACTCTTTCTAAATTTTATAAATCTAAAATAAATCTGTACGTTTTATTTTATTGTTTTAATTTTTTAATTAAAGTAATATTGATTTACATCATTTGTTTTTATATTGGGAGGACCCAATATACAGGACCCTTCAAGTGATAATGAACATTTTATAAAGAAAAATTAAAAATCATTGGTGATAACAAAATGCTTTCAGAATTTGATAGCTCTAAGGTAAAGACAGTAAAAATAGGTAGTCTGAGGATAGAATTTCAGATAGCTTAAGCTAATGTTTTATTTACATTTATGATTTTAGATAGGAGATCATTACTTTATAAAGTTACTCAAAATCCTTTGTTCAGCACTATTTGTGAGAAAGTTCATCCTTAAAAGTTACTTTTATGATATATGTTCACATGTTTTTTGTTAGTCCTTTGGAGGCTTTCAGACATTTAAAGACTATAAGAAGCCTAAGATCAAATACTCAAGATACACAAATTTCTAACAAATGATGCTGTTTATAGAAACATCATAATTTGGAATACTCTTTAATATATAAAGCTCCAATATGTCAAATAATTCTTAAATAGAGCTGAGCATCTCATTTCTAGAAACGCACTTATCATTGCAGAAAAGTAGTAAATTTGTAATTACTATAATTATTTATTATATATAATTTGCCATGTATTATTCCAGATAGCAAAGATGTGACATTTTAATGAATTTTTATTCAAATTTTATTGTGAGATATTCAACAAAATGTTAGTTGTTCCCTGTAATTAGACATAATGGTTAAGGGCTTTGTTTCTAGAACTAGGCTTTCTGGGTTAGGGAAATATTGACTATATCTTTAACTTGGAGAAAAATAACATTGGCTTCATAATACCTCAATCTCTTAATATCCATTATTAACAAATGGATATTAAGATTTTTTAAATAACATCAAGTTATATATTTGACACATTTATAATAGTGCCTGGTGCATAGTAGCTATTACAAGTGTTAGTGTTACATTATTAGTAATACTGGGAGATGCTATTGTGAATGAAATAGTACTCTTGTGGAGATAATGGACAATTGGACAAGAAATACTGTAGTTTAACATTGAGATAAGTGCTATAAAAAATAAAGCATAGAAGGGAACAGGGATTTCTGAAATGGAAGGTTTGGGAGGATGGAGGCAAGATACATATACATGAATGGACTCCTAGAAGGAAGCTACATTTAACCCTGACTGAAATAAAGGAGTGAGGTAAGAGAAATCCAATGGCACAGTGACTTGGGATGAGACAATTACTAGCAGAAAAGTTGCTGAGGTAATATAAACTTGGAAGATTTAGGAATATTTAAAGAAATCAAGCCAACAGTAAGCAGGTGAATCAGAGTTAATCAGGAACAGATGACCCAGTGTTTTGTAGTGATGGCAAGACAGATGCAACTTGTGTAAGCAAGCAACTTATGTAAGGTGACAGAACAATTACCAATGTTCTCTGACACCAAACTCCATAGCACTTAATCATTGTCTCCTTTTCTGTAAGCAACATATTTTACCTACATTAAAATATTTTTTCTAAAGTCACAGCACACTGATCGTTCTTTAGCTTCCTGCCAATTGAAACATTTAGGTATGTGTCTTTACAGGAATTTGTTAACTTATTTCTATACTCATATATTTTTACAATTAATATTTGAAGAGGAATATATTATTTTCATTGTTAAAGGCTATTTGGAGTACTTTACTTGATATGACATTTTATTAAGTGAGCAACAAACTGAGACTTCAGATCTGAAGCTGATAAAGTCCAGAAGCAGAGCTGTACAGGATGGGTTGTAAAGTGAAAAACAAGAAATTATATGTTTACAAGGATTGATTAATATAGATGGCAGAGGATTACATGGAAGTAATTATTCTCTATCTTATTAGGATGATGATTTAAATTTCATTTTTGATTATCAGACATTGACAAGAAGTAATAAATTTTACTTCTTCCCTTTCTGAAATAGGCTAGACTAAGTATAACTTATGTAATATAGTTTTGTTACTCAACAAACACTCAAAACTAATCTCCATTTATTTTAATTTTAACACATAAAAATTTTGCTATTTTAAAATTTATTATTTATTGATTATTCTTTGCATGTCTTCTAAGAAACTTATCTTGTACATCTACTTGTGAATTCCTAATAAAATTAGTAAACTGGTAATGAACAAAAATTTTTTTTATCATGAGTGCTAGAAATTGCTGCTAATTGTCATGATCTATTAAATAATCTTTAGTGTAGACTGGTCCAAGTAATGAAAATACATTTATACTTGAAAGTCTTATTTCCAAGCTCACTAAGAATTTTGGCTAAGGATTTATAGCACTGTAGCAAATTCCTGTCTTTGTGTATATATATTTTTAAAAAGCAATGGAAATTAGTTTTATTAAACATGACATGTTTAACAAACTCAAGTAAACTTGTGTTTATATATGTTGTTAAAAACATGTTTACTCAGTTGTTTATTATTGTAATTATTTGTTTGAAAACTGAGCCAGCAATTGTCAGTCTCACTTCTTATGAAATAAGTACTAATCTGTATAAATTCCTGAAAGATTATTCTAGAATCTTTTTCTATTTTTTCAGACTAGGTCTTGCTATATCGCCCCGAACGGGACTCAAATCGCAATCCCTAGCCACTGTCATTTTATAGGTTGAAGCTTACAGGCACAGGCCATCATGACCGGCTAAAATTCCTGAAAGACTAAAGAAGATGACTCTGTGACATTATGTTCTTATCTAGAACATATGGTTCCATCCATTTTTTCACAAGGTGATTTGTTTTGTTTTTGTAGAGTTTTATGAGTTCTTTATATCCCTTGATATTAATTCATGTCAGATATGTGGTGTGTAAATATTTTCTCCCAGGGAGTACTGGTATTATCTTTTCAGATAATACCGACTCAGCTTTCTAAATGGTATATATCCATTGAAATGCCCAGCTGTTGCTCTTATCTTAAAATCTCCTTTTTCTGTTGAACACATTATATCATTTGATCTTCACATTTTGCCTCTAAGTTGTGATTAATCTTTTTAACCTACTCGACACTGTTTCAGAAGATCACACCATTCTTTTCTCTCTGTCCTCACTTAAATGTCTCTTTCTTATTTCTTTTTTCACTTTACAGGAATATTTTAATTATAGGCTCTTCATGAATTCTTCTATATTGTAATAATTTTCCTTTAGAGAGCACTCCCATTTGATTTTTTAATTGCATAGCTTCTGTTTGCATATATGAATAAATGCTTTCAGAATTTCTTGTCTTTGATAATCATCTTATATATTGTTATCAGTCTTATATTTACTTGACTTCTCTGAACATTTAAGAATATTTTTTTCATTGCATATGAAGTAAATAATTTACTTTGAAATTTACTTCAAAGCACTCTTTAATAGGGAAAGGAAATTCAGATGCTATAATATAAAAATAATACTAAACACTATTGAAAAATGTTGAAGGTGAGAGGATAATGTGTGATTCATTATCCTATATTTTCCACATATAGATGTTTTAAAATTCCCATAGTGATAATTATATGCAAATAATTAAGGCAAATAATTATACATTAGCACCAACTTTATAGAGATCACTAATGGAAGTGCTAATAATAAATACATTAAACTAGTAACTCCATGTCTATAAATCATAGACATGAGTCAATTTATTTTCTTATATGATGTTTATCACATTGTATTTATAATAGTGAGAGACACAGATAATACCAATATCCAGTCATAGGAGACTAATAAAGCTTGGTACTTAAGATGGATTGTATTAAATCATTAAAAACAAGATAATAGGTTGAGATAAACATGTAAAAATTTAAAATCAATATTATATTCTATACATATATTAGATATGTTTTCCATACCATCGACTCAGCTTTCTAAATGGTACATACCCATTGAAATGCCCAGATGTTGCTCTTATCTTAAAATCTCCTTTTTCTGTTGAACACATTATATCATTTGATCTTCACATTTTGCCTCTAAGTTGTGATTAATCTTTTTAATAAAAGTAAACATTAATATTCAATCATAAAGACAAAGTAAACAAGGTTACCATTTATGAAAATATCTTCTAAGTCTTTGCCAAAAGTGAAGTTGATCAAACAGTCCTAGCATTGACTGTTTATTCTGCAATGTAATTGTTTAAAAATTACATTTAAGTTTGAGCAAAAAAAATCTATTTTATAATTATTTGAATGAAGAATAATACTTATAAAAATTTTCATTTCTATGAACCAAAACTATATGTAAAAGTAAACATAACATCAATTTCTCTGTAGCCCTGATTTACTTTATCATTTAAGTGTGTTGATTCATAAATTAGCTTAACCATTTTAAGGAAAGAATTCAATAGAGAAAGCTTTGGTTTTGTTGGATTATGTGAATTTATTTTTATTTATCAGATTTAGTGTTACCACACTGAACATTTATTATGTATCAACTTCTTAGGATAAGAGATAATTGCATTTTGAACATTGTGTTACTGCTTTCAAAAGTATTATATAAATAGTATTATATGTGCATGTGTTTATATTAATTGGGGAACATTTTCTGCACACTGCTATCACAAGAAAATGTATTTAGTCATGCTTATGTAAAATTTTACAATAGTAAAGTAATATATAGAAACATAGTCCATTCAGTTATTATCTTTTCAGAAATTAAAATAAAATATAGAAAATAATATTGTCAGATTGTCAACTAGAGAAAAGATCTGATAAAAAAATCAGTATCAATTAATTGTTCATTGGTCAAAGTCTAAACTTCAATCATTGTAATGCAATCTGCCAAATGACTGTCCTTTTGTTCATTTCCACTATTTCATTTTCCTCTCCTTTCAGAATATCTTGATATAAAAGTTTTATTCTTTCTATAGATTGAGTAATGTTCTTTAGACAAAAAAGAAATTAGGTAGAAAATAAAGCTAGGGTTACACTGAGTGAACTTTCCAGTAGTCAACTAAGAGACTATCAAATGTAATATGATATTGGCAAGGTAATTGGCAGTGGCACTGACTTGATTGTCTTAACATGTATACAGCACACAAAAGCTTAAAATCTGCCTTTTAATAAGTGGTTGGTATCTCCAGGCTAAGGAATAATGAGTGTACTCTTTTGGAGATTCTTCTCTTTATTTAACATGCCGTTCTCTACTGTACATAATAGAAGTAGACACCACAGTTGTCTGACTTGAAAATGCAGCTCTTATAAATCAATGTTTTGACACGTGTATATCAAAGATGAGATGGTTTTCACAGATATCAAATGAGATGGACATGAGAGTTTCTGAAATTAAAATAGTACAATTTCAGGGAAACACATCACCAAATTATAAACATATGCATTTCCTTAATTAATATCTGAACCAATTTGTAACTGCTCATCTTATGGTCCAAATTTGAACTTCCCATAAAAAACATGTTCATGTTAAAGGATTTTCTACTTATATATTATAATGATTAATCATATAACAATGCATATTACAAATAGAAATATGATACAGACATATAAAAGGAACATTAATATAATATTAATATACAATATATGTTTGTAAATTGCAAAAATACATAATATAGATTCTTTTCTAATGCATCCAGTCTAAAATTTGTTCTGGAATTCAAAATGCATTACCTATTTGCTGATTTTTATACATTTATTTTAATTTATTGCATTTTATTATGTCTGCATTTAAAATAATAGAAGAAACTGACAATGATAAGTTGTAAAACTTTAAATGTTTCCTAACTAACATGTTATTTTATAAAATTTCCTCAAAGTGAAATAATATTGACCATAAATATCTTTAAGTAATAAGTCTTTAAAAAAAAAATTACCCTTCAGAGTTGACTACAGAACAGAGACACCAAGGAAAGGAGGAATTACAGGAGGAAAGGGAACAAAGAGGGAAGGAAATACATTAACCTATGGTGATAAACTATGGATGAGTTGGTGGTGAGGCACAGTGGTGGTGATACCTGATATAAGCACACCAATATTGGCCGGGCATGGTGGCTCGTGCTTGTAAGCTTCAGCCTATGAAGCGGCCGGGGCTAGGGATGTGGTTCGAGTCCTGCCTGGGGCCCGTAGCAAGACCTAGTTCCACAAAATAGCTGGACGTGGTGGCGCACGCCTGTAATCCCAGCTACTTGGGAAGCTGAGGCTGGGGATTGCTTGAGTCTGTGGTACCCCAGGCAACGAGAGCCTGCGGTTCCACGGGCAAAAATAGCAAGAACTAGTCTCAAAAAAAAAAAAAAAAAAAAAAAAAAAAAAAAAAAAAAAAAAAAAAAAAAAAAAAAAAAAAAAAAAAAAAAAAAAAAAAAAAAAAAAAAAAAAAAAAAAAAAAAAAAAAAAAAAAAAAAAAAGCACACCAATATTGCCTCAGTTAAAAATCAAAGGCAGACTTCTATGCACTAAAATGAAAAGACAGTCCTGTTAAAATCTAAATGGAAAAAAAAAGAAAAATGAGTTGCCAAAAAATATGTAAAGAGGTAAGATTTAGAATGAGGAAGCATACATAAGCATATGTGTGGTTAGAAAAAAAGTAAGGAGGATACATGCCAACCTGAAGTTAGCAAAATTGTGGGTGGTAGAAGAAGATATTTTATTGTTAAAAAATTCTATTTTGTATTCTTTGTACTATGTATATTTTAAAGTAAGAAAATAAATATAAATGCATCAAAATGTGTGAAGAAATATGAGTGAATGTTTTATTTGCACCCACCAGCAATTAGAGCATTGCATATGTGTGACTTAAATAAATGAAAGATTGGGAAAGAAAGGCTGAAATTATCATTGTAACCAATAAACTGAGATTATTGTAAAACATGTTTTTAAAAATACTAAAGAAGCCATAGCAGGTAATAAAGTTATTTTTAAAATGATAAAACTAATTGCAAACTTTCAAAATGTCTACCACTGTTAACAAAAATGCATGGAACTTCAGAACACAAAGGAATAGGGGTAAAACTGGGAAACTATAGATATGATTGGTGCATTTTATCAGCATATTTTACAAAATGTCATAAGTAGTGGCAACTGACCAAAGTGTACAGGGGATCACTTCATATTATTTCTTATAGGTGCACATAAATCACAATTGCCTATAAAATGCCTATTAAAATGAACAAAATCTACAAAAATATTATATAAGATAATATATTCAATCATACCTCAGCTCTGATATGTACACTAATCTATCTTAACAAGCCAAAGGACAAAAGTTTTAGATGTAAACATGATTTGAAGATGAATTAATTTCTAACAAAATGATGGGATAAATATTTAAGTAGCAAATTATTCAATGATAATTTAATTCACATCAACAAAAGAAAAAAGATTGATGATGATGATGATGATGATGGTGGTGGTGGTGGTGGTGGTGATGGTGATCAATAGCTAGCTATCTATCCCTTTCCTTCTTAATTTTTCCATCCAGGTAAGAGTCTAAGGATTCATAGGAATCAATTTACCTAAAACCAGTCATGTATAGCAATGAACTAACATACAGTTTCATATGATCACATTCATGTCCTTGTTCTTTTTAGCAATGAGAGTAAAGCCGGTATTATCTAGAATAAACAACTTTGATTTCTTTCTGGCCCATTTTGTACTTCAAAATGAGTGGAAAAGTGTTTTGCTCCACATTCAGGAAAAAAAAAAAACTTTTTCTTTCATCTGATTCTCTTTTCTCTATGACACCAGAGCCTTCTTCCATAGACCCATATTTGTCTAAAGAGAAAAGGAGGATGGAATGGTGGGAAGGAAGGTAATCAGATAGATTTGGGAGGTCCATTGAAGACAATGGAGATGTATGTATCTGATCACATTGAAATGGCAAAAATTTAGTAGCATGGACTCACCAAGAGAGGTTGCTCATTCTCAGTATGGGTGTCAGATCACCTACAAATAGAAGGCTAAAATAGAGCACCAACACATAGACTCATAAATAAGTAGATTATGCTGGACTTGTTTGAAACCATTATTCAGAAAGAATAATGTCTTTTTACTGCCTCCAAATTTAGTGGGTGTGTTCCCTTTACCAATCTTGCTGGCACCTTGATTTTGGTGTCTGATGCTCTAAAGTATGTTCTCCTAACACTAATATCCATCCCTTCCCAATATGTTTTTGTATGCAGGGCAAGTCAAGAAGCCCACAACTGAAACTATAGACTCAGAATGAAATCAAATTTATTTTTAAATGAATTTTTATAGACTAACAAGGTATTATAATGCATAGTTCAATATAGAAAGATACAATACTGAAAGTAAAAGAAAATTTGAATGAAACTCAAATGGGAATGAGTCAGTCTGACACAGAAAAGGGACAGATAAATTTGTAACCATAAGGAGAGATTAAGAATTGTATTTCCTGTACCTGTAACAACTAGATCATTGGTGTAAGAACAAAAGGATATTGAACAAATCAGGCTAAATGGTGAACAAAAACTTTAATATTTTGATATATAAACATTTAAAGCTAATTTTAAATAAATTGAACACCAAAACGTAAGTGAGAAACTGATAGTTGTGGATTTATCTGGTGAAAGATCATTACAGTGTGTCAGAGACCATCTGACCTGGCCTATGAAATGGTGGGTTTCTATTTTGTTTAGAACCTATACAAATTTTAAAATATGTTATAAAGTTGTTGGCAAAAATTTTGAAACACTTTATATACATGGATTATATAAAAATGCAAGTCAGTGAACTTCAATTCTCAAAGGGTTTTAATGCTTTGGAAGACAGACTGGGAAGCATTTTACCCAACCTAGCATGGTGATTTAAGCTAAAGTTGATTTTTATGTGTGAGCATTTGCGATAACATTTTCTATGATATGCTCTGAGTTCCATGTGGGCACTTCAGGTAGGAATCCATTTTTCAATCATTTTCTTCTCTTTTTAGACGCATATATAATTTAATATAATTTTGGAGATCTTATTATATTACCATTTTATTCTTTCTGCCCCATTTTTTATGTTACATCTTTCCTATTTGAGTACAGAATATTCAAATAGTAATGAGCTTGTCAATCTTCTGATTGACATATATCTAACATCTTATTTTTACTAAACCAGAAAAAATGAAACAATTCTGATAATGTATGGTAAATATGACATAGTTATCTTAATAGTGGAGACTTAGAATTTTTTTTGCCCAGCACCTATTTCCCATGGACTGTATCTCAGACATATCTCCACATCTACACCAGCCTTTATTATCATTGCTATAATCCATTTCCTGATCAGAATATAATCAGATATGAAAGGAAAGATTGGCATACCATACCAATCTGAGATACCATAGTCACATGCTTTGATTAAATTGGAGACTTTTACTTAGTATCTTATTACTGTGTCACTGCACAGATTTTAAACATTTGAGATTTCTAATAACTTAGCTGTGAAATACCTGGATATTGTTTTATTGTCCTCTGGATGCTAAGCTCCAGTGGGACCTGGATATTTTTCAGTTTTGTTCACTAACTTATTTCATGTACCTAGAGCAAACCCTCACACCTCATATAATAGATGCACACCAGCAGAGAGAGAGAATATATGTATGTATGTATGTATGTATGTATGTATGTATGTATGTATGTATGTATGTATAAATAATTGGCAGATTGCAAAGTAAAATGTATTCAGTTAAATTAGTGGGTTTTGTATTTTTTTTGCTACCGGTATAAATTTGTTCATATTTCCATATCTTTCATCACTGAAACCTTTTGCATATTTCCCTCAAGTACTAAGATTGGAATTTTGAAGTACCCTTATAGCATTCTCTTCTATTTGAAACAAGAAATATAAACAACAACTAGTGCTGACTGAGTGTCCACTCTGTGCCAAGCAGGGTTAGATACACTAACATACTTGATTTCATTAAACAAGGCTTATCTGACTTGGCTTATATGCCACTTTACTTTTGCGTTCCTTTTTCTTCATAACAAAGCTTTGACAGTTAAAACGTATAAATAAAACTGCTGTCGGTAGCCATGAATCTACTTAAGGATCAAGTATAATTTGAAAGATAAGAAGACACCTATGGAATTTCTACCAACAGATCCTGCTGTGGAAAGTAGAAATTTCTTAATATTGATGTTACTAAACACCTTTATTCATTGGAAGTAGATCCCCATTATGTGATCCCCAGCAAAAGAGATGTTAATATTTTAGCATGCTTCTGGTATTCAATATAGGAAAACATAGATCTTAAGAAAGCATTTTCCTTCAGGAGTTTTGCAACAATTCTTGGAGCTTTATACCAATATAGAAAGTTCAAGTTTATGTGTAAAGAAGGCACTGTGGAAATAATTCTCAATCTGGAATCTCAAATGCATAAGGATTTGAAAACCAACACTACACCTTAAGTGAAACCTGAATCATTTATTTTTAATTTACTCATAGATTAGATTAAATTTATAAGTAGAGAAAAATTTTCAGGACTTTCGCAAAAATTAGAGAAACCATGGGCTATACTTTTGAATACAGTAGATATTCACAGAAAAAGGTACTTCAATGATTGGAAGAGTTTAAAACAGAAAATGACAGTATTTCATCTTTAAAGGTACATTATCCTCTTCACTATACATAGAAAAGAAATTTTGGGAAGTGACTTCAATTCTCTGCCCCTATTTAGTGCCTGTGTTTCCTCTTGGGTTGAAATCAATTTGTTCTTCTTGGACTGTCAGGCACATGGATCTCTTTCAGCATTCTTTATCCATTCTTCATGAAATTGCATGTAAGGACATGTCAGAAAGCCTGTTAAAATAGAACTTTTTCTCTTTATTCATTTATGACCTTTGGCAAGACAGTTCAGGTTTCTGAGTCTCTTATTAAATATTTATTGAATTCTCCTCTTATTCAAATATTTTATTGAATTCTCTTCTTATTCAAATAATTTTGGGGTTATACTGAAGATTAAGAAAAAAATGAAAAATATTACAAACAAGATACTTTTTCAGTTGTCTCACTTATGATGGCTGTGCAGTAAGTCACTACAAAAATTCAATGAGTTGACAATTAATATTTATTATTTCTCACAATCAGAATTCATGGCTGATATTTGCTGACCAATTCCTTCCCTCAAAGGGACATCTGAGGCTGGCTCTCCCTCATTTCTGTGGTATCTCAGAGACATGTCTAGAATCAGGGGAGCATTAATGATTATCTTCCTCTATTATTACATTTCTTCTCTGGTACGGTGATCAGAAATTTTGCAATGTGTTTAGGGATTCACAGAGCATTTTCTAAAAGGACAAGCCTCAAGCCTCTGGTTGCATCATTCTTGTTGATGTTATGGCAGAGTCACAGTCAGTGTGTGAGATGAATACATGAGGACATGGATTATCAAAGGTATAGTGCATTGGCATCACTAACCTGACAATTCACATCAATTGAAGCAATTCATTAACATTCTGATTTCACACCTATCACCTTTCTGTACCATATGTTTTGGCAGCTTCTTAAATTTTTTAAACAAATATCTATGTATAGTTTCTCCAAAATGACTATCAAATATTTGGTGACAGTGGCTATCTTCTAATATTGTATTATTTCTCTCACAAAGTTAATGTTTTTTGGTATATGAGAGTATTTAGACTTTGGAGATTAGGTCCCAATTCTTCTCAAGGTTGTCATTTATCAAGTAGACAGGTTACTTAGCCTCTTTGGGCTCAGTTTCTTCAACTTTAAAATGGGTATAGTAATGGTTTCTTCCCTCACATGACTGTTATGAAAAATGGGTAATATCAGACGAGATCGGGCGTGTTCAGGGTGGTATGGCCGTAGACGTAAAATGGGTTAATATCAAAGGGAAAAAAACAGTTTCTGATCTAGCATAAACACTAAGCATTATCATTGCAGTCTTCTATTGATAAAAATATATCCTGATATGTGTGTATAATTTGTAAATATCTCAAGACTTATTCCCAATAGCTTATGAAAAGATAAGATTAATGATTAATTAATATGAAATCATTACAACCCCAAAATTTTGAGAACTATTAATAGATAAAATAAAAACACCACTTTATTTTTGTTTTATTGTACTACCTTTTAGCAAGGTAATGTTGGTTTACAACACATAATTTAGCATATGAGTTTTTAAAAAGTACAGGTTCATAACTCTATAGATGTTGTTGCCACACCAATCCCAAAACTAAAGCATTCATAATTTGCCTTCACATTCCTTTGGAATGCTTACTTCATTTTCTCCCAATACCACAAATAAACCTAGTCTCTAATCTGCAGTCAGATCTCTAAAGTTTCCATGGCTTAGTTTTTTCTGTTTCTTTCTGTTTTACCTGTATATTCTACATAAGAGTAAAATTACCCAGTATTTGTTATTCTTCCTCTGAATTATTTTGTTTAGCTTAATCCTTTTCAGTTCCATCATATAGTCACATAGAAAAAATTGTTTTTATAGCTGAGTAGCAGTCCTCTGAGTATGTGTGTGTTTGTGTATAACATATATCAGATATATGTAGAACATATATCTACCACATTGAGAAGATGTATACACACACACCACATCTTCTTAATCCATTCATCTGTCATTGAATACTTAGATTATTTCCATAACTAGGCTATTGTAAATGGTACATCAATGAACATGGGAGTTCATCTATCCTTTCAAATTAGTGTTTTGCATTCTATAGATACTAGGAATGAAAATGCTGAATCATATGATAAATTCATTTAACAGTCTTGAGAAATTGTCATACATTTTACCAAATGAGCTAGAGCAGTCTACATTCCTATCAATATTGTATGAAGGTTCCTTTTCTCTTACCCTCAGCAACATGGTTGTGTTTCATATTTTTGAGCTGAGCCATCCTCACAGATGTAAGTATAGCTCATTGTGGTTTGGTTTGAATATTTTAATGATAAGCAATGATGAGCATTTTTTCATATACCTTTTGGTGCTATTTATGTATTATTTATTTTCTTATTTACTTCAGTTGTTTTAGTTAACTTGCATATCTTGTCAGATGTATGATGTGCAAATACATTTCCCCATTCTCAAACATGTAGTTTCTTTTTTTAATGATGGAATTCTTTTTTCCTATGCATAAGTTAATCCTTTGATGTAGTCCTTTATATGCATTTTTTTCTCTTGACAATGGAATCAAGTCCCAAAAAACATCCTGAAAACTAAATATATGCAATTATTGACTTATATTTTCTTCTTGTTTTTTATGCTATGAGCTCTTACATCCATGTATTTAATCCATTTTGCATTATGAGATAATAATCATTTTTTATGCAGTTGAAAATTGAACAGCTGTTTAGTATTCCCAGTCACTTATTGAAGAGAATTTCCTTTTTCTAATGCATACTCTTGATCCCATCATAGATTAATCTCCATAATATTGTTGAATTAGTTCTGTACTCTCAATTTTATTCTGTTGGTCAGTTTGTCTGTTTTCCCCCCATAGCATACTATTTTGATTACTATAGTTTTGCAGTATTGTTTCAAGTATAGGAGTGTGAGGTTTCCAATCTTACTCATTTTGTGGCTCCATACAAATTTCAGTAAATGTTGGCTGATTTATTACAAGATTGCATTGAAAATTCGATATAAATTGCACTGAATTTGAATGCTACATTGAGCAAGATAGACATTTTAACAATTTTAGCTCATCCAATGTATGAGCAGAAAATTTCATAAAATTAGTTGTGTGTCTTTTGACAGAGTATTGCAACTTTTCTAATCGATCTTCTTTGATATGCTTATTTTTAGGTATTCAATTTTTGATGTCTTTTTTTTTTTTCATTTATTTTTCTTCTTATTCCTGGAAGCATAACCAATTTTTCTATATTAATATTTTGCTCTGATGCTTTTATATAATTATATTCTCATACTTTTCTTTACTAATTATTGTCCTAATGGTTTTTCAGTGTAGCTTTTAATGTTGTTATGTATATAATCAATTATGAGTGAATAGTGATATTTTAACTCTTTCACAATTTGGATACCCTGTATAACTTCCTCTTGCCTGCTTGCTCTGGCTAGAAAATCTAATGCCATCCTAAATAGAAGCGATGATAGTGGAAAACTTTGTATTGTACCTGATCTTAGAAAAGATTTACAACTTTCAGTGAGTAAGCTGTTACCTGTGTATTTGTCTATAACTATAGTTATGTTGAGTATTTTATTCCCATTTTTTGTAGTTTTTATCATACATATTGATTAATTTCAAAGACTTTCTACATCTACTGAAATGATCATATACTTTTTTACCTTTTCTTTGATTGACTTGGTGAATTGTGTTGATTGATATTAAGATTTGTGAACCATCCTTGTATCACTCACTGAAGAAAATCCTACATGGTAATCATGTATGATACTGTATTCCCTATGTTGAAGATTTTTGTCTTCATTATTCAAGCATATTGGTTTGTATTATTTTTGTGATGTCATTGTCTGCAATGAACCTCATAAAGTATAATTCAAAATACTAATTTTTCCATAATTCTTTATAAAAGTTTGAAAATAAATGGCATCATTTTGATTCTGATGACTTAGTAGAACTACTTGTGAAACCATCTCTCTGAGCATAGGTTATGGGTTTTTGAGAGATATTTGACTTGCTGTTTCACTTTCCCAGCTTGTAATTTCTCTGTTTAAATTTTCCTTTTCTTCCTGATTTAATCTCAACTTCTTAGAATTTTTTTTATTTTTCCTAGGTTATCCAATTAAAAGACATAAATATGTTTAGAGTAAACTCTATTGAGATGTGTATTTCTGAAATGCTTGCTGTAACATCTCTTTCATTTTTAATTATATTCATTATAATTTGGTCATTTTTTTATTAGTGGCTCTAACCAGAAGTTTATCTATTTTGTTATATTTCAGAGAAATGACTTTTGGATTCATTGATCCTTTGAACTGTCTTTTTGATTTCTGTTTTGCTTATTTATGTTCTTCTATATATTTTTAGCTGTGATTTTCTTCATTTTCTATTTCTTTAAAATCTAGTCATTTCCTTTCTACTACAAAATTGTGGAATTTTCTTCTTTATCTGGTTCTTTAAAGCGTAGGACTGGATCATTCATTTGAGATCTTTCTTGATGTGGAACTGTATGGCTACATATATTCCTTCTTAGTAAAGCTTCTGCTATATGCTATTGATTTTGGTAGCTCTTGTCTTCATTTTTGTTTTTATCTATGCATTTATTTTATAATTATTTTTTTACTTTTTGCTAACTTGATAGTAACTGAATATTATTTTCATTGGTTTCCATATATTAGAGGTTTTTCTTGACTGTTTTATTGCCTCTAACCCTCCTCCATGGAAATTTGGCTAAAATGATGTATACACAGCTACAATTTTGTTGGTCTGTGTTGATTCCAGAGTCTATGGGGTATTCAATTTCACCACAAACCAAAGTACTCTCTGGATATAGTATCCTTCTAGTTAATATTTAAATTATCTTATTGGGAACAAAGCAAAACACCTCCTGTTGCCATCTTGTTACCTCCCTACAAATTTCATATTTCTGTCTTAGCACTTACTCTGCCAATTTAACTAAGTCTTTGATACTTTATCATTTTTCTCTGTTAAAAAGAAGGAAACTATTTTAACTACATCCACAACCTTTTGAGTAATTCCCATCTTATTTGTTAGTTTAAGTTTAATATATATTAAAATAATTGTGGTGATAGAATATAGTTTAGAACCTAATGATACCTATTGAAATGCCCTTGTAGATTTCACATTTCTATAATATCCTACGATGCAAAATGAACAAAGGTACTTTGGCATGCAAATTGCACATAAAAATTTTAGTGTGTGTGTTGGGATCTGAATTATTTTCAAGTATCACTGCTACTTTGCTACCCACTCTAGAATTTAGCAAAATTACCGTTGAGTGAGGGAATGTAGTTGGCATTCTTGGTTAAATGATTTTCCATTCACATTCTCTCTTTTCCACCTAATAAATTTTACAGCTTGTGGGCAGCAACGCTTGTACCTATTCAGTGCCACTTTCCTTCTACCACTCACAAACAAAAACCTACTGATAAAAGACAGTTTCTTCTTTTTGAAAAAAGAATACGAAAAATTAGAGTATAATATGTCATTGTTAAGACAATTAACAATTTTAATAATTAGATAAATTTGTTTTTCAAATAGTATCTTAATTGACTTGGTCTTTAAAAAAGTATATTGAAATTCTTCAAGGTATTAATTTACTCTTTTGTAATAATAACTTTTAGATTCTCTATGTATTTTTTCAAATATAGGGTATATCACCAGGGTGACATACAAGTAGAGAAATTTGCAAAAGCATTTGTCTTCCTGTTTCTTTAATGAGCTTATATTGCTAGCAATTAGTTATATTCTTCTTGTCTTTGTTCTTTTCCCTATTGACTGAAGGAAACACTGTCATTTATGACATTTGACTTCAAGGATTTAACATAATTATAAATAGAAGTTAAGTATTTTCAATGTTCAATATATACTCAGGCAATTCACAAAGTGATTGGGGGTCTAGGGAGCGTATATAAAAGTATCAAGAAAACAAGAAGAATATAATTTTCCAAAAACCAGGGAAATGAAATTTTTAAAAAATGATGAAGCATAAAAATGACTGATCTAGGAAAAATAATATTTAAATATTTACAAGTTGTCTGTGCTTATATTTTTTTAAATCAAGGAAAATTATACAAATCAAAAAATGTCTTTTCCTAAAAATGTGTATTTTTTGTACATTGTTTGCTTTAGTATGTACAACGAGCCTGTTATTTATTCCTATTTCAAGTACTTAATGAATGTGTACTATGTGCCAGCTATACAAACCCTTAAATATTACAAAGGTTAGTGTGGCAGACTGAAATAGAATAAATAAGTGAAAGGGGAAAAAAAAGCAATATCAGGTTTCCTGCAAAATGCTGTTCTGTTCTTTGTAAAGTGGACTGAATATCAAAATTTTTTTATGAAAACAACTATGGAGAACACTTTTAAATTCAAAGTTTAAAAAATATCATTTTTATTTAACAATTCACACTGACAAAGGAATATTTTCAAATCAAATGTGTAAAATAATAATTTATCTAATATAAACCTATTTTTTCTGAAATTAAGTGAAGGATTATAATATCAAAGATTAGAACTGTAAGCACATACATTTATCAGTTTATTTGAAATTTTATCAGGAAATATTTTCTAATTTGTGGGAAAATCTGTAAAAAACTTGTTATGAATAATCATTCATTCAACAAATAACTCTTGACATCTATCATGTATTGACTAGTACAGAAGTTATGGGAAATAAAATGGTAAGAATAAAATAGTGTCCTTGCCCTCTCAGAACTTAAAATGCTTAAGAATCCATTGTTAACCTAATATCTGTAGTCTCCTTAGGAAATCAAATCATACCAAAGCACCTGTGCTTTTTAAAGTGTGCCCATAGTTTGTCATCTTTCTAGAGAAGTCGTAATATTGTCAGGAAGTAAATTTACATGTAATAACTACTTAACTCAGGTCATAGTGTTTTTTGGCTTGACTTTTAGAAGAAAATATGATTGGTAATGACAATAAATTGGACACAGCTATCTACTCCAAGAAATTTACAGCAGCAGATTAAAATTTGCAAGAAGATAACATTTTCCCTCTAATTGTTCTTTGGGTATCTGTGCAGCAGGTTTGATTCAGGGCTGGCTGCTATTTTGAAAGCTTCTTTCTTCTTTCCCTGTAAAAAGAAACTGTGGCTATACCTAATGATGTTTTATCTGCTCTTCTGTGGTTTCATCTTAACTACCATAGCAACAATAACAGCACTATCCCACATGGCCATCAACATTCAGAAAGCTTTTCTTGCCTTCACATGACTATTCTTGCATTTGTTATAGAGCATTCCCAAATCATCAGATGTATATGTAAAGAAAAATGCTTTCCTGGGGAAGAAAATAAGTATTTCAAGGAATGATAATGACATTTTTTAGCCTGCTATACAAATCTCGATTGCCTTATCATAAGAACATTTTCAGGATTTGTACAGGTTTAAGCTTATACCATTGGATGAGGAAATAATACTTAAAAAAAAGAATAGAAAATTATATTCAGCATTGAAGAAAATTCAGCATTGAAGAAAGAAATAGATATTTACTTAAAGTGAAAACAAGATCACATCACATAATAAATTTAGGAAAACTGATAAACATCATAAGTATTATAAAATCCAAAGGAATACCTTTGCTTTATTAACTGTCAGAAACACATGTATAACAGTTTTTTTTCCAAACAAGTTTTATCTGCTTACTTGATTTCTTCTAGGTGAAAGACTTTTAGGATCATTTTCTGGAGAGAGAACAACTCAGTCATTCACTAGGGTAGTCATTAAAATCATTTTGTTCTATTATTGACATTCCAAAATGGCTTCTAACTTCACGGTTCATTATTGGTTGTGATGTAAGCTTTTAATATTGTATAATTGAGGCTATATCTATCAAGAGTCTTCTATATATGAACTGTGACATTTTAAAAATCACTTCACAGTCAAACTCTTGGTTCTGAATAAGTCAAAAAACATTTCCTTTCAACCACTTACAGTGCCAGGTCTCAGGACACCATAACATCATAGTATAGCATCCCACTCTAACTTTCTGTCAGGAAACTTCACATTAGCATAATAAGTAATGGGGTGTATTCCAGATCTACTAACTTTAACTTGATCTTTATGGAAATGTCTGAAAATTACATAAATTTTTTTTTGCAAATTTTATGTAAAATATAGAGGCCCAGCACACTATTCTAGAGGATCATGCTTTGATGGTTGGTGTGGTATGGTAGCTTGCATCTGAAGAAGAGTGATCCTACACATATGAATAAATTTCAGTATTGTGGATGATAATTAAGTCCATAAAAAATGAAAGAAAAATTGCCAAAAAATGAAAAAGTAATTGAGTGTCCCATGATCAACTGCTTCTTAATCACATGAAAAATGCCTAGTTATCCCATTGCCACCTGAAGAAGGGGAAATGATAGAAGGGGATGTCAGTATGGAAAGAAGCTAATTGCATTTAAACTATTTTTAATTCTTTGTATGAAGTAAGGGGTTCTGCCACATGAACTCTGATAGAGTCATAGTGAATATGCTTCTCCTATGATGTATTTACTCCATACTTAATAACTACTTTCCCTTAGCTATATTCTCCAAGTGAGTATCAGTGCCTTCTAAGTTTTGTTTAACATTCCTCACAGGCATCACAGCTCCACCCCAACCTTGGTTTCCTTTGCCCTGTCACTTCTTTATCAGACCAAGAAAACTTGATCATGAGCCGGGCACGATGGCGCCCGCCTGTAAGCTTCAGCCTATGAAGCGGCCGGGGCTAGGGATCGCGGTTCGAGTCCCGCCTGGGGCCCATAGCGAGACCTAGTTCCACAAAAAATTGCTGGGTGTGGTGGCGCGCGCCTGTAATCCCAGCTACCTGGGAAGCTGAGGCTGGGGATCGCTTGAGTCTGTGGTACCCTGGGCAATGAGAGCCTACGGTTCCCCGGGAAAAAATAGCGAGACCTAGTCTCAAAAAAAAAAAAAAAAAAAAGAGACAAATAAAACTGAGTAGCAGGAAAAATGTACAGACATCATCTGTACCTGTTCCAATGCTCTCATCTTGGTTATCAAGGCTTTCCAAGAATTATTTTGGAAAATAGGCTGATTTCACATCTCTGAGCTTTCAGCTGTATTTCTTTCTTTTTATTTTGTTTTTCTAGCGGACACAAAGCAGAATAAAGATACATAGTGAATATGAAAGAGAATGAATGCCAGTGACTTCAGTGAATATTGATAAAAATATTCCTTCTCTTGTGTGTTTAATGGTGAGATTTCTCAGTGAGGTGTCTCCAGCATTGCTCAGTAGTCTTTGAAGCATTTACAAAAACAAAGTACATCCTTATCATCAAGTTTATGCAGAAATTTCTGGGAGGCTTTAATTAAACTTTACCAAATGGACTATTATTTTATTCTTGTCTCCATTTTATGCCATAGAAAAAGTAAGGGGAAGATACAGAAACTGATCAATAGCACCCTCAGACAGCACAATAATTATTATCTGGGCATTTTGAGAAAGAACCCCTACTTTGCACGTTTGTATTGCAATCTTCATTTGACTAAGATGTAGAGTCAAATTTATAAGATGAATTTGATACAGTTTACTCATTTATTGCAATAAGCATGGATGCTGTAGGCAGTTGTTGCTATCTGTAATGATTCCATATTTTTAATTAATATAACCACTTTTCTTGGAAAGACACCTGTAGAAAAAAGGAGAACTGAAGGCTTACCCAAGCTTCTGTATGTCAACCAGTTGTTCCAGAGCTATTCAGTTTTCTTTCCTGTCTTTCATATTTGTTTTACAGAATTATAGTTTGTGTATTCTCTATATTGTGGTGTCCCCTGAATAAGTGACAATATATTCCTATGTACAAGAAGACACATTGGAAATGTAGGTGGGGAAAGTGAAATTCACAGTACAGAATGCAAGACTCATAACCTGAAGGTAAAAATGTCTCACTTTCCATAGATAGAATATCAACATTGTGTAGTGGCTGAGCTGCCTGGGATCTCAGAGTTCAAAACTAACTTCCCCATTATAATCAAGTGCAAGAGAACCAAACTTGTGGGTCATGGGCTCTGGAAAGGAGTGGCCTGCCTCACTACTTCTACAAATCATTGCAAACAGTGGTTCAAATTTATTATCTTACAGTTTTGTAGATGGAAAGCTTAAACTGGAATTTACAAACATTAAGATGTTTAAACAATTAAGATGTTGGCAGAGCTGTTATTCTGTGGAGGTTTTAGGAGACAGTCCATTCCTTGGTCTTTTCCAGCTTCAAGTAAGCACCTATCTTACTTTAGTATTTCTTCCTTCATCTTTATGTTTATTATTATTATCATTATCACTAATATACTTTCTTACATCTTTGTTCAGTTTTGGATGTCTGGTGTAGTCTCTGTATTTCTCCCATCACTGAGGCACATATAATACATCAACACAGTCCCTGTGCTTCCCTCCCCTATTTTTTTTGTTCCCTCCCCTCTTTGTTTTCCCCTCCCCTGATCTCAGATCCATGGTCAGCTTTCAGAATTTCTCTTTATTTTTCCTACAGTTTAGTTGGTTTCTCTATTTTCTGCTTGTAAATGAATCTGATATTTATCATTTTTCTCCTGATTTATTTCACTTAGAATAATACCTTCCAGCTCTATCCATATTTCTGCAAATGACATGAGTTTATCTGTTCTGATACTGAGTAGTATTCCATTGTGTATATACCAAGTCTATTTTTTTATTTTTTAATTTGTATGCAACTTTGGTCATATTTGTAAAGTTATTAGTCACTTTATGGCCCTCTCCATATCACTCTCCCCTTTCTTCCCCCTCCTCCTTCTCCTTCTGGTTAGTTCAGCTCCTCTCTCACTGTAAGTCATTGGTTGATGCTTGGATCACTGGTCTCTTTTTTCCTGGAATGACATCCTCTTTTCCTGGGTGAGAACCTATGTTCCTGGAACACAATGATCCATGCTGCTGGGATCTCCAGAGTTTACTCTGAGGTAGGCAGCAAGGTCTTGAATGTGGGGAACCTGTAACAGAGTACATGTGTAACATGGTTCTCCAGTCTCTTGATACAGCACTTCCCATGGTTGAGATGACATTAATAGTGTCTGTCTCTTTGCCATTGTCTGTCACTTGGTGCTGCTTCTGTCCTATATAGTTCTGGTATCTTGGACTGGGAACCAAACTCCTAGAAACTGGCAGTGGATACCTCCCTGGAGGGGACTGACTCCAGTAGGTGGTTGGTTTAGTTCCTCTCCTTTCTCCAAGTTTACAGTTCTGCCATGAAGTCATAGTGATACCTATGTGGCTATTCTCCCACTTTTGGAGAGGTAGAGAATTTCACTCATGTTACACACATCTATGCACCAGGTAATTGGCTCCCCAGGTCCTAAGACATTGTAGGTAGGTAGAATTCTGTGACAGGTTGCCACAATACTTAGTCTCTCAGGCTTGTCTCTTATAGATCCAATCTTGTGTGCTTCTGTCTTGTTCACATAATGAGTGTCTCCAGTGTTGTTATTTGCTCCTTTCCTCTCCTGGATGTGTGCATCTAGATAGTTGATTTTCTCTTTCTTAGTGCTACATTGTTTGAGGTGGATGTAAATCTGGGGGGACCCCCAAGTCTGCCTGGAAGAACGTATGTGAGGGTGGCTGTGCCACACAGGCTGAGACATCTGCCCTCTAGGAACTTGAGACCCCCATGTATACCAAGTCTTCTCTATCCATTCATCTGTTTGACATTAAGTATTTTTAAAATTACTTAGTATCAGGGAAATGCAAATCAAAACCACAAAGAGATACCACACATGTAAAAATAGCTCATATTTTTTAAAAAAGCAGAAACAACAAATTCAGGTGAGGATGTGATGGAAAAGGAACACTTTTTCACTGCAGATGGAAATGTAAACTGGTCCAACCACGATGGAAAGCTGTATGGAGGTTACTCACAACACTGAAAATTATCTAATATTTTACACAATCTTTTCAGCCCTAAGAATCTACCCAAAGATAATGAAAACATTAATCCAGACGGAAAACTGCACCCCATGTTCTTAACAGTAACTGCAGTATGTATACAACCTTCTTGCATTTTTATAGCCAAAAGCACAATATCTTCTATCCTCCCTATTTTTCTGACCTGCCTGTCTTCCTTTTTATAAGACCTCTTGTGGTTACAGTAAATGTAACCACTAAATGATACCAATCATCCCCTCTTCTCAAAATCCTTAACCTTTTCAAAGTACTTTGCTAGTAAAGGTAGCAAATTTACAGGTGAAAGGAATTGAGATGTAAACATCTGTTTTTATTTAGTGTAGGAAGTATTGGAAGACAATATTCTGCCTACCATACTCTCAAACCTAATTAAAATTATTATCTTAATGTGTTCATCATTATATTTTGCTTTAAGTTTCTTTGTTTTTATCAGTAGCAGAATAGTAGTTGTTTTTTAACTATTTGCCTATAGAGGTTTAAAATTTCTGATACTTTAAAAAGGCATTTTCATAGTACATTTGCCCATACCACTTTCATAATGGAGGCCTTGTTATCTTTTTTCCTGAGAAAAAACAAGGAGAAAAGTTTAAAGAAATGAAATTGTGAAGTAATAATCACATTCTGAGAATAGCTTTTTAGGTTCTTTAAAAGTTGAGAAAGAACAAATCACTTTATTAGATAAATCTTTTTTTTTACATTATACAGTATGTCCTTACTTAATTATTGACAGTAGGTTCTTGGGAAATGAAATTTTACAGGAAAGATGTATAGTAAAAGGAGATTCTTGAATAATAATTTGTTCAAATTGACAGACTGTTTATTCCCATCAATGTTAGAATGTAGCAACATTGAACACAAATAGTATTATTCGAGAACCTACTGTTTTGATTTCCTAGAACTGTTATAACAAACTTCCTTGCTTAGAGCAACATAAATTTATTCTTTAATTGTTCTAGAAGTCAGGAGTTCAAAATCAGGGTGTTACCAGGGAAGACCACTCTCAGGAGTTTGAAGAAGGATCTTCTCATGTCTCTCACATCTTCTAGTGGCTCCAGGAAGTCTCTGGTTTGTGGAAGTTATACTTTAATCTTTTTCTTCATCTTTATAACTCCTTCTTTCCTATGGCTCTGTGTGTGTATGTGTCCATCCATTCATCCATCCATCCATCCATCCATCCATCCATCCATCCATCCATCCATCCATCCTATAAGGACAATGTTAGACCCATCCTAATTCTCATCCTTATCCTTGTATTAATTATATCTGAAAAATACAGATTTCCAAATAAGACTACATTTTGAGGTTCCAGTAGACATAGATTTGGAGGAATAATTGCTCAACCCACTATAGAAATATAGGTGTGATAAAAAATTATTTTTTATAATTAGCTCAGTATATTTTTATAGTTTGCATTTCATTTTTTTGAGATATGACACATGTTATATAACTTTGATGCACAATGTAATGATTCAATAGTTATATATATTTCAGTGATCGCACACTGTATCAAATTAACACCCATCATCATGATAACAGCTTTTATTATAATGAGAACCTTTAGAATCTCTCTAACAAACTTTCAAATATACAATACAGTAATGTTAACAATAGTCACTATGCTGTACATTACACTCACATAACTTTTATTTTGTAACTATGTTTGTCCCTTTTTACCATCTTCACCTATTTTACCCCCTCCAGAAACATCCCCATCTAGCAAACACCAATCTGTGAGTTCCATTTTATTTATTTTGGAATTTTGTTTCGCTTTTTCTTTTGTATTTATTGTATTGTTTTCAGTTGGAATAACACTGTTTTAAACACTGTATGATTCACAGTTACAGGCTCACACATATTCAGATGTATGTTGTCATACCACACCCAGCACAAAGCCATATACGTAGTCCTCCACTGCAGTCTATTGCTCCCCTCCTCTCTGCCTCATTCTCTCCCCCTTTTTATCTGGTAGTTTCAGTATACAGTCAGATTTCTAGAGTTTGTGTCTATTTAGTTTTATTTTTTCTTGGAATCGTCTTTCTATATTCCACAAAGGAAATAACTCATACAGTATTAAGTCCTCCTCCTGATTTATTTTGCTTAACATAATCCTCTCTGGTTCTATTAAGATGTTCAAAAAGGGCAAGATTTCATATTTTTAGGGCTGAGTAATATTCCATTGTGCATCTATATTACATCTTAAGTCACTCATCTATTTTGGGGCACTTAGATTATATCCATAACTTGGCTATTAAAAATAGTGCTACAATGAACATAAGATTGTTTATATTTCTTAAAATGTGTGTTTTCCTTTTCCTTGATAGGTGTCAAAGAGCAGAATTATTTTATTATAAGACAGATCTATTTTTAATATTTTAGAAATATTTCCTACTTATCTTTATTTGTAAAAAGTAGATATTAGCTAACTTTTTTCTCAATACTGTGGACTTTTCTGTTATTAATGTTGGCCCAGTTCTTTGGAAGTCAGTTGTTAAGTAATATTATGAGGAATCGTAATAATTGTTCTCAATGAATTTTTTTTTACTATGGACTTATATATTCCTGTTTACAACTCTAGGTAGTCTTAATCAGGTGGTATAATTTGTCCTCTCTTAGAGCATGAAGAAACTGAGGACCATAAAAATTGTGTGTATTTGTGTGTATGTGTGTATATATAAATACATACATATTGTACATATTTGTCTATATATGTATATATATATATATATATATATATATGCATATGTCCTTGCCAAAAACCAAAACTTATGAACAAATGAAAATGAATGATCAAGGACTCTACAATAGACTTACACTGCCATGTTACGCTGTAAATGATAGGATATAATATAGCAAAATAGAAATTATTGCCTACTGAAGGGAAAACTGGGAGAAGAGCCAAGGGAAAACAAGTTTAGGAAGAGAAACACTATTTTAAATCAATAAATGAAACAACATTTACAAAACAAAATAAAAACACTAGGGTAAACTGAAATTTCTTTTGCCATTGGAATGACAAGTTTTTTATTACGCTCATTTTGTTGTTGTTCATTATATTTTAAATCTTTGTCTCTGCTGTAATTCTCATGGGTATCATATAAGGCTACAAAGATTAGGCTGCACAGCTCTGGCTAACCTGTCAGCCAATCCTGAAAAATATAAGCAATCGCCAGTGTTCCTCTCACATCTTTACATTTAACAATAACTATTCATGGGAGAAAGCTAACAGAAATGCACCAAACTCCAGAGTAATTGTCGTTTTTCTGTTGCCATCAAGTAAAGCTCTCGTTCTGACTCATACCCACCCAGCAGCTCTTGAAATCAGTGAACAATTTCCTTTAATAACTGCAAAGTCACATTTGTCTACAGTACATGGAAAAGCACAATCCTGAGGTATCTCAGTGCTCTGCCTTCAAGTCCAACACTTGAGCAGTATTTACAAATATTTGCATTTCCAGACAATAAGCAATGGTGACATCTCTCCTCAAAAATATTCAGATTTGGCTTCTCTGAACAAATCAGAAAATTTGACAACACAGAGCCTTCTTTCAACCTGAAAACGTAGTAATACAGGGAAAAATCTCTCCTCCCCTGAGTTCTCAGCCCAGCAGAGCAAACACATTAACATCAAGCAGGTCATTAAAAAACCAAGCTTAATTACATATAGATGGAGAATTTATGTGGTTTAAAGTATAGTCTAAATGGACAAAGTGAAGTATTTAGTATTTATTATAATATTATAATTTATTATAATAAGTATTTATTATAAGCTATTGAATGGGATATAAGACAGGGGTCTGAAATAAAACTGACATGGTGACTTCATATATCAAAACCCAGTCAGTAGATATTCATCCTGCCGCAAATAAGATGATTGTTAATTTCTGGAAATGACCCTAAACCTGATGAATCTTCATTCTTTAATACCCTCAGTTTCTTCTGAGACACAGCCTTTCTTCTAAGGCTTTGACCTTAGCTGCATATGCCTAGCTGTCTCTAGAAAAATGTCTATATACTGAACTTCTTAGAAAAAGCCTATCTGAATATTTTTTTTGGAAGTCCTATCCTATAACATGTGTGGGATCTAGGTGTTTCCAAATGAGTTAAATGGGACCTGAACTTTCTCTACTAGGTTATGATCATATGCTTTGAAATTGGCACAGAATTAAGTGCCGATTTTTCAGCTTAGCATTCAACAGTGTTCCTAATACTGTCCTCCTCTGCTATATCAGACAAGCTGTCCAGTCTTCTCAAAATGGTAACCAGAAGGCTTTATTTGTAAGCATCCACTTAATATACATATCTTTAGGATAACTTCCAGGAATAGCTAAGTAAAACAGTGACTCCTTCTCCTTAATTTCAATGGTCCAGTGAACTCTGTGCCAACTAGTATTTATGTTAGGACACTCTATTGAGGCTATCTTGAGATCTAATTATGTTTAGTTTTTCATGAATGTATTTAATTTTACACAGTATTTTCACAGAATTTTTATGTAGCAGAAACAATTTCTAATGTCCATGAAGCAAAAGCAATGGCCAGCAAAGCTATTCATTTAAATTTGAGAAAATATTAAATCTCTTCTAATTTTTACTCATTTCTAGCATTTGTAAAATGTTAAGGATAATATTCAGTTTTGAAAATTGTACTTATATATTCCTTGTAATTATATAGTACATTAATTTACTTTTTTATTTTCCTGCTTTTTTGTTAGTTTTTGGATAGTATTTGACTTCTCCCTTCATATATAGTCCCTTGTGCTCTTCTCTCCCCTCTTATGACCACTCAGAATTCCCTCTCCCCTGCTCTTTGCCTCAGATCTAGGATAAGCTTGCAAGTTTTTTGTCTTTTGCCTGATTTTTTGCTTGCATTCCCTATATTTTATATATAAGTGAAGCCATCCAATGTTCGTTTTTATCCTTCTGACTTATTTTATTTAACATAATCTCTTTCAACTCCAAACCTGTTTCCATAAATGGCATGAGTCTATCTTTTCTCATTGCTGAGAACTTTTCCATGCTTCTGGAGAATAGTCCTCAAAGATGTTTCTGAAGTTTATGACATAGAGTTATTTGCTTTGTTTTCTTTAATATGCATATATTATGAATTGAATTTTTGTGTGTGGTATAATAGTCTAATTTCACTCTTTTATCTGTGGCAGTCCATTTTTCCCAGCACCATTTATGAATGAGAATTTTCTTGTTCCAGTGTATATTCTTTTCTTTTTCATCACAAACTATGTGACTAAACATGTGCAAATTTTATTTCTGGGCTAGTTCAATTCTAGTCCATTGGTTTATGTGTCTGTTTTCTCCCCAGACCATGTCATCTTAATTATCATGACTTTGTAGTATAGTTTAAAATCTGGAAGTATAATGCCTCCACTGTTCTTTTTCTGTAAGGAAAACTTTGACTGTTCATCTTTGTTTGTTTGTTTGTTTTTGTGTGTATGTGATTCTATATGAATTTCACCATTGTCTGCCCCCATTCTTTTGTGGAATGTTGAGATTTTTATTGGAATTGCATTGAAAATGTAAGATGCTTTGGGTAGGATGGTCATTTTGATAAAATTGATTTTTCCAGTCCATGATCAGGGAATGTCTTTTCATTTCTTTGTGTCTTCCTTTATTTTCTTAATGATTTTTTTTTAATTTCCTTGGATGATCTTTCACATAATTTGTTATGTTTATTCTTATGTTTTTAATTTGGGAGCATACAATTGTAAATGGGGTGATTTTCATTTCTTCTCCTTCAGACTGATTGTTTGCAAATAGAAAGTTAGCTGATTTTTGCATATTGGTTTTGTAACAGGATCCTTTACTGGATTGCTTCATTGTTTAATTTAGTTTGTCTTCAGAGTTTTCAGTGTTCTCTACACATATGAAATCATCTGCTTGGATTTTTTTGTCTTTCTTTTAGTTAATTGCTCTAAGACTTCCCCTATTATACTAAAAAGCAGCACTCTTGTTCCATATCGTAATGACAAAGATTTCAACGTTTCACCATTGAATGATATTAGCCATGGATTTGTCATATGTGTTTTTTTATGTTTTGTTCCTTTTATTTCAAGTTTTTCAAGGGCCTTTATCATACGTGGATATTGAATTTTATAAAATCTTTTCTCCAAATCATTAATATAATCAAATTTTTCTTTCTTTTTGTTGTTGATGTTCTGAATTGCATTGAATGATATCAGATATTGAACCATCCTATGCCCTTGCAACAAATTCCACTTTATTATGGTGTATAATCATTCTGATGCACTGTTGGATTCAGTTAAGATTTTATTAGAGTTTAGCACCCCCATTCATTAGGGAGCTTGGATAGTTTTCTTTCTTTGGGTTGTCTTTGTTTGGTTTTGGTATTAGTGTGATGCTGGCCTCATAAAATATGTTCAGTAACATTCCTTCTCTCAATTCTTTGAAATAGGTTCTGCAAGATAGGCATTTGTTTGACTTTGAATGTTTGGTAGAACTCATTTTAAAACAATCTGGTCCTGCACTTTTGTTTTTTGGGAGGGTTTTGATTACTGTTTCTATTTCAATGCATAATTGGTTTGTTCAAGTTTTTTATTTCTTCCTTATTCTGGGTCATTGTAGAATTCTAAGAATTTGTCCTTGTCATCTGATTACCAAATTTCTTTGCATATAAGTGTTCATAGTAATTTCTAATTAACCTCTGCTATTCCATGTGCTTTCTCCACTTTCATTTATAATCCTATACATTTAAGTTTTTCCCTTTTTTTCTTTATGAGCCTGGCTAGAGATTTGTCATTACATTTACTTTTTTTTTGGAGAGCCAATTTTTAGTTTCATTGATCTTTTGTTCTTATTTCCACTTAATTTATTTCTGCTCTCATTGCTTATTATTTCCTTCTATCTATTGACTTCTTGATATTTTTTTCTTTTCTCTAATCCCTTAAGATGAAATGAAGGTTTTTTTTTTTTTTGTCTCTGTCTGGTTTTCTGATGTTGCCCTGTATTTCTGTATTCTTATGAGTGTTATTGTTGTGTTGCATGTATTCTGAAAGGTTGTATCCTTATTATCATATACGCTGGGGTATTTTTTTATTTGTTCCTTGGTTTCCTGATTAACTCAGTGGTCTTTCAGCATCATTTTGTTTATTCTCCACATAGTGGAAAATTTCCTTGCTTTCTCTTTTTCCTATTTGTTTCTAACTTGATACCTTGAGTATCATACAAGTTACTTGGTATGATTTCCTTTTTCATGTACTTATTGAAGTTTTCCTGTTACCCCATATGTGGTTGATCCTGGAAAATGATCTGTGTGCACCTCAGAAAAACTATGTATTCCATTTTGGGAAGTATAGTATTCCATAAATGGCTCTTAGGTCTATATGGTCCAGGTGTTTGTTTAGGACTATCCTGTCTTTATTATCTCTCTTGTTGATCTGTCCATTGGAGAGAATGGGGTGTTGAAGTCTCCTATCACATAAGGATTTTTTAATGTCTGTTTTCAAAACCCAAGTAATTGTCTAATTTAATTTGGTGATGTACTGATGAGTGGTATATCTTCTTGGTGTATTGTCCTTTTATCATTACATAATGTCCATCCATATCTTGATCACTTTTTTAATTGAAAGTCTGATTACTTTACGTAAGTATGGCTTTTGCTTTTTTGATAGAGGTGTTGCTGTCCTTGTCTGCCTTAGCTTGCAGATTTGTTTTTCAACCCTTCATTTTCAATCTGTGTTTAATTCTGGGACTTAGTTGTGTCTCCTGGACACAATGGAAGTCTGGGTTCTGTTTTCTAATCCAAGATGCTATTCTTTGACTTTTACATGAGTCAGTCTTTTAATATATAGGGTAAATATTGATATGTGGAAATCTATCACTATCATTTTCTTCTTTTATTGGTTAAAACCTAAGACTTGTTTTCATGTTATTTGTAGTGAAATGCCCAGAGATTTTGTTTAAAAAGCTCCTTAATCCCCCCCCCCCATATATGATAGAGAATCTTGTTGGGTAAAGTATTCTTAGCTGGCATTCTCTTTCTCTGGTTGCTGTTAATATGTCACTCCATTCTCTTTGAGCTTAGTGTTTCTTCAGAGAAGTCCAATGTAGCCCTAATCAATTTTTGTTTATAGAGTATCTGTTTCTTTCCCCTTTGGGGAAATTTGGCAGCTTTACTAATGTGTGTCTTCATTGGATTCCCTTGCATTAAAATAGTTTGACATCCTTTTAGCATCCTGTATGTCAACTTTTACTTCCTTCTTCAAGTTTAGGAAGTTTCTTTTATTTATTTCATTAGATAGTTTTTTTGGTGCTCTTTTCTTTTTTCTCCGTGTAGGATCCCTATGAATCTTGCATTTCCTTTGCTCATGGTATCATATCTCTGAATTGTTTCTTCATTCTTTTTTCCTTTTTCTACCTTGGTTTTTTCACATCTATATCTTGGAGATTACTGATTCATTCTGCCATATACATATCTTTTATTCTATTTCCATGACTTTCTGTAATTTTTTTAATTTTCTCCATCTTTTTACATCCTCTAGTTCCAATTTTCATATTTAGCATCTCAATCTCAATCTCACACTGGTTCATTATGTTTCTCAAAGCATTTTTTCACTTTTTTAAATCTTCTAAAATAATTGATCTGATTTTCTTAGTTTTGTGTGTGCTGTTCAAATTCTTTGACTTTCTTAATTATGGTGATTTTGTGTCCCTCATCTGACATTGAAAACATTTTTCAGAATGAGTGTTGTTGGGTTCTGTCTGGAAAATTATTTTCTTTGTGTGGTATCATGTTCCTCGGAGGACTTGCTTAAACATTTGTTCTTCTCTTTCTACATATTATTTGCCTTTGTATTTATTCTGTGTGTAGGTTATCTGGATTGTTAGAACCTATGACTGGGACTTTCAGATGTTCTTCCCTGGGTTTGGTCCAGGAAAGTCTTGGCTCCTGGATCTGGAAGGCAGACATTTTGCAGTTCAAAAAATTTTAAGAAAATGTAGTAAGACATTTATAGTTTCCACATTCTGGGATACATTAAATTCCACACAAAAATCCATATTATAATTATCCCTCTACATCGTCACTCTTTTGAAAGTTAATAAAATGACTTAACCCTGATTTCCGTTACTTATAGAATTTTCATTATTCTGGAAGTTTTTCAATAATTTCCAGTAATTAATAACAAGATAATAAATACATATTTTATAGTAAGTAAGAATATAATAATATATAATCATAATATTCTGTTTCCCTTGTCACATCTCCTTATTGTCTATAGCATAAAGAAGGCAAATGAATTGTGCAGATCATTCTGCTGTTCAGATAGTGATGTGAATAACACCAACCACTTTACTGGTCACCTATTATAAAGAAAACTCTACAATAAAGGTATTATGATACTCATTTTATAAATGAAAAAATCGTGGTCCAGGTTGTGAAATAAGCCATTTAAATTCATTAATATATGTCTGGCAGGTCTGGTTTTAAATGAGTTATAACTCCAGAACTTTTACTTTTTTCCTCTAATAACCTTTTGCCTTGGGCTATTTATTTTAGTATTAAGTCATCAGAAGAAATGGGTCCTGATAGAGCTTTATAATTTCTGGAAACATTAAAAGAGGATATATTTGATGTGTTATTAAAACTTCTTGAGATACTACTAAGACCGGGCATGGTGGCACATGCCTGTAAGCAGCAGCCTAAGAAGCCATGGCAGGGACCGGGGATCGCAGTTCGAGTCCCACTCAGGGCAACATAGCGAGTCCTATTTCCAAAAAAATAGCTGGACGTGGTGGCACACTCCTCTCTAATCCCAGCTACCTGTGAAGCTGAGACTGGCAATTGCTTGAGTCCGTGGTACCCTGGGCAATGAGAGCCTGCGGTTCCATGGGCAAAAATAGTGAGACCTAGTCTGGGGAAAAAAAAAGGATACTACTAATACTCATGTTGCTCCAATTTGATTTCCAAATTAAGACATAATGACTAAAAGAAGGTAATGTTGTTACAAAAAAATTTTAAAAGCTTCAGTTACCATTTGAACATATTTTTCTAGATACAAGTAAAATTTTCACTACAATGTTATATTTGTTTTGATTCATAGGATTAAGTGATACTCAATGTTTTCCTTTAAAAGTATTTAGTTTGACATATTTAGTTAAATATTAAAGATAAAAATGTGGTTTTTTTTTTCACTTTTAGGTGTGAGCTTCAGATAAATCAGATTTAATGTATCACATGGATTTTAAGAAACTCATATATGCAGTGCATTTGATTGAATATTGGTAAAATTTATAGACAGTATCCTTAATTTAAGAATACATCTGCCCAATTATTTAATGTGCTTAATTAGTTGGCATTTTGATTCAAAGTTTAAATGAATAACTTGAGAAGAAAAGCAGCATTTACGAGCTTGCAGAAATTTTTGAAAAAAAATAATCAGAACACAAATATATCATTATATGGAAATAATTATCTTTTTATAACAGTACTCTAGAATTAAAATATGCTGCAAAGAGATATACTAATTTTGCTTAGGTAAAAATGGAACTCTCAGCTTCATTTAATTAAACAAATGAGAATAAAGAATATAGAAAACCTCCCAAATTCAATTTTTTAAATAAATGAAATATTAATCTATTTTATAATTTTTATATAACAGGAATTAATATAGTTTTATAAGCTTTTAATTTAAAAGTTGTGGTTTTATATGTTTCCATTTTGATTCCAGAACATCATGATGACAGATTTTTGTTCTTCTTCTTGATAGGGAAATAGAATATGAGAAATTCACTTTACCAAGAATGCAGTAGGAATCAATATATTCTAAACATTGTATATGGTCATTTTGTCTGACTCACCCATAGAATGAGTTTTAATACTCCCTTGCTTCTTGTAATTTCTCTTTTCTAAAGGAAAACTTTGTAATTCCCTCATGGAGTTCTCCATTGTTCATCATTTTTATCAGAGCAGTCACTTCAGCAAATCCCCCTATCTCACAATGCAGAAATCCTGAAATTCTTCATTGCCTATCATTTTTGCTTCTCAAATTTGTTACTTTCCAGGTTCAACAGCTTCTTTCCATTTCTTTTAAACTCAAATACATCTTCTGCCTCAATGCAGTCAGATTTTAGTAATTTAGTTCTTGTTATATTTTACTCCACAGCTGTGTTTTGAACCTAATTTTATACTTTCTGCATTACTATATATCTTGCTACTTCTCTAAAAGGAAACACCTCTGGATTAAACGTAAATTGTTTCACTGAAGGCTTTCTTTTAGTTATCCCAAAGAACCCTTATAAATTCTTTTTTTTTTTTTTTTTTGCCTGTGGAACCGCAGGCTCTCGTTGCCCGGGGTACCATGGACTCAAGCAATCCCCAGCCTCAGCTTCCCAGGTAGCTGGGATTATAGGCGCACGCCACCACGCCCAGCTATTTTTTGGAACTAGGTCTCATTACTGGCCCCAGGCGGGACTCGAACCGCGATCCCTAGCCCCGGCCGCTTCATAGGCTGAAGCTTACAAGCACGAGCCACCGTGCCCGGCCTAGAACCCTTATTTCTTAATAATGCAAGAAAAAAATTGAAAAGCTGAATATTTTACTATGAACAGATAGTGGGCTATTGCATGCTATAAACATTCTCTTGTATACCTGGGTGACAACTATTGGAATTAGGGATGATAATCAACTCTGTAACTGAAACTCATCAAAGTTACTATAGTCTAGTAAGGGCTATCATGCTCACATATCACACAAGGTGGTGTGATTTTAAATTTCATGTTCCTAGATAGTAAACAATGTTGCTTATTATTACCCATGATTCCCAGTTCTTTTTCTTTCCCACTCATACACCTATCCCTCTTTGTTCAGCCTCCATAATTCATTCTCTTTTCTACATATCTTGCTCTGCTGAGTGGGCAATATTTTTCTTAAAATGCTGTCTTTAACTGATTTAAAATTCTATTCTTCTTGAAAATTAATGAATAATAGCCTTTGTCTCTTATCAGTTGCTGCATTTAGCTTCCTTTCCAACAATTTTCCTGTGATGAACCTTACTTATTCTCAAAGATCTGACCTAATTCACAGCAGATTTACCCTATGGGTAAAATTAGTGTTGTGTCTATTTGCATTTTAGTATGTACTTTATATTTTTACATTTTGTTGCTTCTACTAAATACATTCTCCTTGTAGGCAAGGTAATAATGTGAACTTCTATAGACAAACTATCAATTACCTGTTTTCATCTTAGTTAACAGTTGTCTCTTTCTGTCTCTATATATTACAGGTAAAGTAATGCAGATTTGTGTGCAAATGTGTGTGAATGCATATGTGTGCTTTAAGAAGAACTAGAATAACAACTGAATTAAGTGTAGCTTCATCATAAGTATATATTTTGTTTTTATTTACACTCCCATGCATAGAGCAAGACTCTTATCCAGCACTACATAACTCCATTCCTTTTCGATGTATTTTATTTTTCAATGATTATATGTGCAACATTGTATTTGTATCATATTTTTCATTAAAAACTGCAACTAACATTGATTCCCAACTCAATCCCAGGTTCTTCATGATGCTGTTTCATTTTATTTCTGAAACGTGCTAGTGTTAGAGACCATATTCAGTGGATATTGTTGTATCTGGTTGGATGTTAATCACTTGTAGCACTCTGTTTAATGGTTCAACAGTCTTTCAAAAAGAGAAGTCCGTAGAAGCAGATTTGAAGCAGAGGAAACATGTAAAGCGCTGCCATTACAGGCACTTGGAAGCATAAGGAGAATTAAAAGTGTTTTACCCAAAATGTAGTGCTCAACTAGTTACTTCAGGTGTACTTCAGATAAATAGATTACAAGCAAATTGCAGGCATTTCTTTAAGTGATAAAAGCTCTTAGATGATTAGTCAAGTCTCAAAAAACTAATTTTATCATCATTGAAACTTCATGTAATTTTCTCTTAAGTAAATTTCACTTCCAAATGCATTTTGTGGTAAAATAGCTAAAAGCTATGACTTACATTTGCTTCTATCAATCTCCTGAAAAACATTATGTACATACAAAATATGTTATGCTTCAGTTCCAGTATTAGCTGAGTATATTGTGTCAGAAACCAGAAGGGATATGGCCTTGGAGAAAAGGAGAGATTCACACTTTTATGACCTGCCTCCTGAACCCACTTCCAAATCCATGCAATTTAAGTAGAAAGAATTCAAGAAATATTTCTAGGTTTGAAGTGCTGGAGGATGGAGTTTGAGACTGTCAGAGCATCTGAAAGCTGCTGAGGAATCCCAGAAAGAAGATAGTCACAGAAGAACACCTAAATCTGCATACAAAATGCCTTCAAATACTTGGCTGACCCTGAACTATGGATACAGAAAGGAGAGACCAAAAATGCTATCAAGCAACATACAGGAAACCACAAAAGTTCAGGATAATTTACATGAGAATATCCCAAGTTTGGAGATTGAGTACTGTCAAATTAGGACTGAGTAACTATATGAAATATTTCCTTAAAACATTCCAACGGGACCTTTATAGAGTTAAAAGTATATTGCAGTTAAAATATGATCAACTAAATAAAAAATAAAGCTTATATATTAGAATTTATCAAAATAAAAATCATAACTTTGTCAAAGATGCTATTGAGAAAATGAAAAAACACACAATCGGATGAAATATTTGCTATTACCTGAATCTCACCTTGTATTTCAATATATGAAGAATTCCTAAATAGTACATAAAAACAATAAAAATAAAAATCAGTAAAGGCTTGATAAGTCACTTCATGAAAGACCATACACAAATTTCCAATAAGCACAAAAACATGTTTAATTAGCATCAAAATGAAAACTACAATGATAAGACTTCACTAGAATAAAGTTTAACTAACACACCAAATATTGGTATTAGAACTCACAGGTATAATGATTTAAATGTGTAAAAACAACTTTGGAAATATGCTTGGCACATTCTTACTAAACTAAACATACATCTAGTCTATGGCCTGGTCTTAGGTATGTAGCCAGGAAAGCATAAATTTCTTTCATGAAAGAGTCTTATAGCCATGTTTATAGCAACTCTAATTTGTAATAGCCCCAAACTACAGTGAACCCTAATATCCAACAACAGTAAATGGAAAGACAGATTATAATCTTCTGATCATATTACTATAAGAAAGAAAAACTGTAGATGAACAAATCAATGTGGATATACGTATTGTGCTGTTCAAAAGAAATCAGAAAAAGAATACACAAATACACATTTAGTTTCATTTATACGATGTTCAAAAACTAACAAAACTAATATATCATTGTGCTAGAAACAGAAATTACAACAGTGGTATACAGGGTATGAAATTTGACTATAAGATGGGAAGAAAATTATTTGGGTGATGAAGTTTTTTTTTTTTTAAACCTTAATTGGGGTGGCAGAATCAAGAGCATGTTTTATATTACTGATATTTTTTTAATTGAAGCAACAAAAGTCTCCATTCTTGTTAGTGTTTGGACACAGGTGGTTATAGTATAACCACCATAAAGTACCCATTGTCCTCTACCATAGACCACTATGCATTATTATAACCTCCTCACATTATTATAACTTCCACACCTCTTCCTTTTCCTATTCTTTTCCCTCTGGATGCCTCAGTTCTATAGTCAGCTCACAGAAGTTGGTTTTAAACTTTGTCTTTGCCTAACCCTTTGTTTGGCTTCAGTATAATTCAAATGCAAGAGACATTATCTTATAGTTTTCTTTTTCCTTTCAGTTATTTTCTTTAGCATTATTCCTTTTGGTTCCATCCATATTGCTAAATTAGCATAAACTTATCATTTTTGATTACTGAGTAATATTTCATTATGTATATATACCACATCTTCTTGACTCATTCACCAATTTGGAGGCACTTTGGTTCCTTCCACAGCATGGCTATTGTCAATAGTGCTGTAATAAACATGGAAAGTGCAAAGTTTCACTTCAAATTAGTGTTTTTATTTTCTTTGGATAGATGCCAGAAGGGAAATTTCTGAGTTACATGACACATTTTTAATCTTTTGAGAGTCCTCTTTCATGTTTTTCACTGAGACTAAATAGTCTTCATTCTCACCAAGAGTGTGAAGGCTTCTTTTTTTCTCATCAACATTTGCTGCTTATTTTTGATATGGCCATTTTCACAAAAAATGAGATGGTATTTCATTGTGGTTTTGATTTGCATTCCTCTCATACTAAGTGATGGTGAGCTCTTTTTTATATGCATATTTGAAGTTTCTGTCTTTGGAGAAGTCCCAATTTAGCTCTTCTGCTCATTTATTGATTGGGTAATTTGTTGTTTATGCTATTACTGAGTTGCATGTTTTCTTTTTGAATCTTTGATATCAGCCCCTTATTAGATATATGGTTTGCAAATATTTCTTCATTTAATAGGGTGACTTTTCATTAGTTAAGGTTTATTTTGCTATTCAGAGACTTTAGTTTGATATAATACCAACTATATCTATTATCTTTTATTTTACATGATTCAGGACTTAAATGATTAAATATTCAACTCCTTAATCCACTTAGATTTTAATTTTGTATATTATGTCAAGTATTTATCTAGCTTCATTATTTTGCATGCCATTGTCCAATTTTCCTTACACCATTTATGAAAAATTATTTTTTGATCCACAGTATATTCTTGGCTCCATTGTCATAATTGAACTACCCATAATTTAACTACCCATGGCTTTATTTCTGGACTCAAACAAAATCTTACAGTTTTACTTGCATAGGACTTTCACCTCCTTTATTAGATTCATACCTAGGTAATAAATGTTTCTTTGTATGATTGGTAATGGTACCAATTTCTTAATTTCTTACTCTTCTAGGTCATTGTTTGCACATAGAAAGAAGGCAACTAGTTATTCAGTTCAGTCTTTACGATTGTCTATATATGGCTGTCATGTGAAAATACCAGCCAATTTTTTTTCAACATAGATTCCTTTTATATCTTTATGTTGTCTAATTTCTCTAGGTAGGACTTCCAGTATTATGGTAAATAGTAGTGGTGAGTGTAGATAACCTTGTTTTGTAACTGGTATCAGTGGTATCAGCTTCAATGTTTTCACCATTGAGAGTGATGTTAGCTGTGAGATTATCCTATATGGCTTTTGCTAGTATATGTTACATTTATCCCTAGTTTATCAAAGTGTTCCATCATGAATGGGTATTGTATCTTACAAAATGCTTTCTTTGCATGCACTCATATGGTCATATTGTTCATATCATGATGTGGTGAGTAGCTTTGATTAATTTTCTTATGTTGAACTATTATTTCTATGAATCTCATTTGATGAAGTTACATAACAGAGAAATTGGTCAGTAGTTTTTGAATGTTTTTATGTTCATGAGGTGCATGTGTGTGTTTGTGATGTTTTTAATGGTTTTGGTAGCAACATATTGTTGGCTTCAATATAGGTGTTTGGAAATTCTCCTTTTTGCTCAATATTTTGAAAGAGTTTGAACAGGGTAAGCATCACTTCAACTTTTAAAGTTTAAAGAACTAATTTGTGAGGCCCTCTGCTCCTGTGGTTTTGTTTTGTACAAGAGATTTTATTGCTTTTTCCATTTCTTTAATTGTAACCTGTTTATTCAGATTTTTTATTTCCTCCCTAATCTGTCTCAGATGACTGTATAATTCTAACAATTTATCTCATCTAGGTTATTGAACTTATTAACATATAAATGTTCATAGTGCTCTCTTATTCTCAGTCTTGGTGTTATCTACAGTAACTTTTTTTTGCTCCTATTTATTTTAGTTTCTCCCTTTATATTTCTTAGTAAGGTTAACTAAAGATTTTTCTATTTTGTTTATGTCTATTTTTTCAAATGAGTTTGGATACATTCATCTTTTGTGTTGTCTTTAAAATTTTCATTTAATTTATTCTGTCCTAGTATTTATTAGTTCTGATAGGGTGTGCTACTCCCCTCCCCTTGTCTCCTGTTTAAGATTGTAGATTTCAAGGACAGATGCTAAAATGTGAGAATGACCTTAGATGGAATTTCCCTTCAGGGAGATGCAGAGGGAGAAAGAAGTGAAATGGTCAAGGTGAAACAGGTTTCCTGGAAGGCTGGAAATCGGGGTATATAAAGGGTGTGTAAACAAAGAGAAGGATACGGATTCAAATTCTGATTCAAAGGCAATATGGAGATTGCATAGAGAGAGGTTCAATGGAGGAGAGATGGGAATTGGCCATCTTGGAAAGATGTGAACCATGCCTGGGCACCTATAGCCTTTGGCTGGCCCAGGTTGGCAACATGTGTGCTGAATTCACTTAAGGAGTTCGCAGATTTGAACTCCATGTTGGAGTTTGTTTTGCTGAGTTTAACTTGTGTGAGAAAGTGAACTTGGCTGGGTCCGGTACCATGAAGTTCCTGCTGCCTGAAGACAACAAGGAGAAGGCAGCATAGAAGACAATGAAGAGCATGCCAAAAGAGTGCCCCCAAAAAAGAAGTCTTCAAACACGTGAAGAGGAACTCTGACTGGCTGATTTTGGTGAGTTGATCAGGACTGAGAGACTGAGAATTTCTGGGCAATCTGGGAAAGGATTTTGGACAATGCTGAGAAAGGTTTGGACAATGTTAAAGTAATCTGAGTCTTACATGTTTTCTTTTGTAGTAATTAGAAAGTCACTTTGTTAGAAATAAATTAGTCTGCCCTGATAGTCTTGCATTGGTTTGGTATTTTGGTTGACAAAGCTGGGGATGGTGGAAAGAACCCAGAAGTATAGAGTTTAAACTGTGTTTTTAAGTTTTGTTTTTTTTTTCTAGGTCTGAAAGAGGGAGAAAGCAGAGAGAAGCTGGTAGCTGATGTTTGCATATGAATAGTAGGCAGGTACAGTGAAAATGCTAATGGCCTGCTTGTATCCTGCTTTGTAGAGAGAAGCAGGCAGAGGTGTTCAAGGTTAAGGTAAAGGTTAAAGGTAAATAGCCAGCTTGTAGCCTGCTTCCTAGGGAGAGAAGCAGGCATAGGTGTATCCACTTAAAGTTAAAGGCAATTGTTAATGTAAACTGTTTGGAGCCTTCTTGGGAGAGAGAGAAGCAAGCCTGTATGTGTTCAGTTAAAGTCAGAAAGTCTTCTTTACACCCACTTTCAGTTCCTTCTTGTAGTGACTCTTGGCTTTGTTTGTTCTTCATTTTCTAGTGCCAGAAGATTAGAGAGAAGATTGTTTGTTTGGGCTTTCATTTCTTGTTGTGTGCTTGTATTGCTAAACACTTCCCTCTTATACTGTTGTGGCTGTGCCCCACAAAACATAAAAGGCTCTGTCTTCACTATCATTTGTCAAAAAGAGTTTCTGTGCATTTCTACTTTGACTTCCTCATTAACCCAGTAGTCTTTTTTTAGTGTATAGATCAGTGTCCATGTATTAGAGGATACCCTGGATATTTTCCTATCATAATTTTTTTAAATTTTTTAATTTATTTTTAGTATCATATAACTTCAGTCATCTTTGTATGGTTGTTGTTCCCCTTGAGTATACACCCCCTCCCTCTCCCCCCCTCCCACAGTCACACCCTCTCTTCTTGCTACTGTTTGCTGGTCCATGTTTAGCCCTTTAGTCTCTTCTTTTTCTGGACCTATGTCCTTTTACTGGTAAGGACCTGTATTCCTGGGGTGCGGTGAACCATGCTGCTCATATTTCCAGTCTTAACTGCATTGGGCAACCAGTTCAAGCTCATTTGGAGCCTGACATTGGCTGTTTCTTCTTGCAGGATTCTGTTTCCTTCTGTTCTCAGTCCCTTTTGTTGCTGTTGTTGTTTGTTTGTTTGTTTGTTTGTTTGTTTTTTCTGCCTTGTAGTTCTGGCCTCAGGCTTAGAGAGTCTGGTTCCTCTCCTTCCTGTTGGGGAAGTTCTTCAGGGAAACAGATGTTAGCTCATGGTTGGTCTGGTTGGTCTTCATGATCATGGTTTGCCGCTTAGCTGTGGGGCAGCTGCCATATTTCTGTGACCTTCCACCTACGATCCAGAAAGGGTGCACCTTACTTTTGTTGGAGCCTACTCTGAGCCAGAATTCTAACTCCTAGACCCTGAATACTGTGTTGGAGTAATCTTCATGTTCGCTTTTATATAGGTTTCACAGTTCTGTGTTCTGTGTTTCTCCCCAAGCTTTTTGGGTCCTGCCCCAGGGAAGTGTGTGTTAGGGCATTTAATCATATCCTTCACCTTATCTGTTTCTTCTGTTGGATTATTTGTGGTTTTCTTGTTCTCTGTAAGGACTGACAGGAGTGGGAGTAAACCAAGGGTGTTAGTTATCCCCACCAACTACCTTAACCCTGCAGGGCTTCCCCCACCTCCTGCACAGACCCCAAAAGCCCACTTGAGTTGCCCATACCCAAACCGCAACCCTGAACCTGGGGCAGCAGCCAGGCCCTCCAAAATCCCAGGACAAAGAACTTGGTGGGCCTTGAGGAAGCAGACACCATGGCCTCAGGGCTAGGAGCCCAGGCCATATTATAGAAATTTTAACAAGTTTGTTAATACGTGTGTTGTGATTCAATATATGTTGAGAGTGCAATGTTGAAGTCTCCTACCAAAGGTGGTTTTTTTTCCAGTTTGTTGTTAGAGTTGATAGTAGTTGCCTAGCATATGCTGATAATCTCTGGTTTGATGAATATATAGGTTCAGTCTTATGTCTTCTTGATATCATTGCCTCAGTGTTTACATAATATGCATCTGTATCTCTTGTTACTTTTAGTAACTCAAAATCTGTTTTGTTTGATGTAAGTATGGCTAATAGCACCTGCCTTCCTTTGGCTCCAATTCACTTTTAGAATTGTTTTCCAACACTTTGAACCCCAGGGTGCATCTCCTAGAAAAAGTTAGTGTTGATTCTGAGTCCACCAAATACCCTCTTTTTATTGACAAGTTTAGTCCATTTTCATTTATAGTTATTATTGATATATAAAAGTCTGTTGGTGCCATTTTCTCTTTAATTCTGTGGTTCTAGTTCTTTGTTCAGTTATTTGTCATTATCCCTCAATTTTTTGACTTAGATATTAGAGTTCATTTTAGTGATTCCTTTAAGTTAAGAATCTAGTTTTTGCAAATTCAGTTTCTTTTTATCTGAGAAGTTATTTTTTCCTCTCTCAAATCTAAAGGAGAGTCTTACAAGAAAAAGTATCCTTTGCTGCGAGTTTCTATAAACATTTTTTCATATTGATCCATTCTTGCCCACAGGGATTCTTCTAAGAATTAAAACTTTTTTCCATTCAGTATTCCTTTATAGATTATCTGCTTCTTCTTACATACCAATGTTAATAATATTTCTTTTACTTGAACCCTTGATGTTTCACTGTTAAATTTCTTGATGTAGCTTTTATTTTGATTAGGTACCCTAGTACTCTTTTAGCTGCCTAGATTTGTATAAATCTTTCCTTCTCCCTCTTTTGAAAGTTTTCCTCTACTATTTCTTTAATAAGTTTGCTGTTTCTGTCACTCATCCTTTTCTGAGATATTTATTATTCCTATTGTACCTTTTCTCATGAAATCAGATAATTCTCAAATTTTCTCTTCATTTATTTTACTTTTATTTTCTTCTACCTTATTTCTTTATTTTAATTTCAGTTTTCCCAATTTATACTTTCATTTTGTTTATTCTACTTCTATAGCTCTCTGCAATAGTTTTTCATCGCTTGCATTTATCTTTTTGCATTTGGATTTTTTTAATTTTGATTATATTTCTGACCTTTTCATTGATTTGGAGTCTTAGTACATTTATTCCTTCTGAACTTTGTGAAAACATAAGTAGAAAACATAGGTATAGCACTGTTTTAGAAATTGCTAAAATATATTATAGTTGGATCATGTACAAGTAAAACCAGCTCAAATCCAAAGATTAAGGAGAATGTCTAGGGCTAAATGACATCTTAACTGATCTTAACTCTGATGAATCTATAAGAGTTAAAGAGGATAGGGGAGAAAAAATAATAACAGTTATAGGTTCTAAATAAAAGCATGAAAATCAAAGAGCCTAAGGCTGAATCATACACAGTTTTTGCAACATGTTACCTCTATAAAAATTAAATAAACAACACAAATAGAAAAGGACTTGAGGTAAGAAAGTATATGGTCACTTTTTAGATTGTGCATATAAGAAATAAGAGACAATGTAAAAATTTGTTTTAAAAAATGAACGTTTTTGGAGATAAAGTTAACTTTCTATGAACAGTGAGGTATCTTACTTATGTTAGGATTAGGTTTATTTTAGAGTATGATTACAAAAACAAATTTTCCATTTTTATATTCTCTCAAAATACACACAAACATATGATTGAAAGAGTGTTTGGGGAAAGAAATTATAGAAGCATGAATAGTAAGATTTAACAAGCTTAATATAAATTTTTTTTGCATGTTGGATTTTCTCCAAAGCTCTGCCTTTGTATTAATTCATTGATCTGATTTTAATTAGTATCAATTTAATTTTAAGTATTAAATTATCAGTTTAATGTTAAGTATAGACCCCACCAACCCTAGCCTAGATGTTAGACTCAACTCATGGAGGGAGCCAGATTACCTGGACCTTCCATGCAAAACTACCAGCCCATGCACAGTCCACCAGAGGTATCACAAACTAACATGAGACCCTGTCAACCCTAATCTAGTCAAGTGAGATCTGAGACCCAAATTGAGGTGAGAGCCAGAATGCCCAGAACCTTATGACTTTATGAGAGAGGATCTTCCATCACTCAACCCAGATCAGGAAATGTCTTGTAACTTGCTATCAATACCTATCAGTATCCTACTGGAAACAAAGAACACATACCCAGACCTGCAGAAACCTTTCGACTTGCAAAAGCCCTGTGTCTTCCCACAAGATCTTCACTAGCAACCACACAAATTGGTGAGACCCAAGACCTAAGTCAGTGAATAAACCAGAGTAACCAGAGGTCACAAGACCATCCTGCCAATGGCTCACACAGATAGACACCAATCAGTCCTAGCAGTCCAGACACCTACCTAGATAACGTAGGCTTAGACAAGAGCAGCTGGAGGTCCTGCTTACTAACCTCAACTGCCCAGATTTTTTTTTACACATTATGTCCCAGTAAACACCAAGAATTAGAGGGAGAGGCAGACCAACATTTGTAGAAGCTCCATCTACAGCTGCATAACCCGCCCCCTCCACACACACACAAGAAAAATGTGATAAAGAAATACAAAGATGGTTAAGCAAGCCCTCTGGGGAATTTATACTACAGAAAGAAAATTTGTACCTAGAACTAAATGATTCAGACACCATAGAACTTCTGTTTTTGTTATATGAACAATTAAAAATTGCTATAATAAAGAAAGTAAAAAAAAATTGAGCAGCATAAGCAAAGCTCTGAAACAGAACAAAGGTATGCAAAAAGATGCAGAAAAGTAAAAGAATGCTTTGAGAAACAGCATCAACAACAGAAGATTTAGATCAATACATTAAATAAGAAAATGAGGATTAGAGAATATAAAGAAATGAATGGAAAAGATAAAATTCTGTAGAAATCCATGGAAATAGAATAAAAGCTATGGAAGAACAAATGAAGCAATGATCTCCAAGACACAGACTGAAAAATAAGCAAGAAAGAAAAAGAAAGACAAATACAAAGGAAAAGAATAAAGAAACACTTTGGGAAATATCTGATGCCATGAGGAAAGGGAACACAAAAGTCATAGGAATCCCACAAAAAAAGAGAGAGAGAGGGAGTTATTCAAGGAAATAATTGAAGAAATCATCCTAAATTTGAGGAAGGAAATGGAAATAAACAGGAGGCTAAAAGGACACCAAATTATTTTAATGAAAAGAAATTTACAGCAAGAAACATAGTAGTAAAAGTTTCAGTATTCCAAGAAAAAGGAAAAACAACAAAACTGACAAGGGGGAAGAAATAAAAAAACCTATAACAGAAAACTTAGCATGAGACTTCTCTGAAGAAACACTAAGCAATTCGAGAATACAGTGACATACACAAAAATTCAAAGACAAAAGTTATTCCAGCCAAGAAGACTTTATCCTACAAGCTCTCCTTCCTTTATAAGGGAAAAATAAGGAATTTCTCAGAAAAACAAAATCTTAGGGAATTTACTATGAAACCCCCATTCTAAATACCACTACAAGAAGCCTTAGAACCTAAATTAACTGAGAAATGAGCATGACAAGCTACACAGGAACCTCTGTAAAATCACAAAATGATGGAGTACAAATATCATTCTCCAGAAATGATCATGTACACAGTTACAAGACAACCATCGATGAGTACCTTTAGATTGACATCTTGCCAAGTATCTTCTCTGACTGCACATCTATCAAGCTAGAAATGAAGCAGATACAAAAAAAAAAAAAAAGGCAAGGAAATCTTCCATTATTTGACGAATAAACAAAATGACTCTGAAAAAAACTCTGGATTAATCAGGAAATCACAGAACAAATAAAAAAATACCTCAAAGAATAATGATACAATCTTTCAGAATGTATAGGACACAATAAAGCAGTTATGTTGATACAGGGTAGTGATGCAGTTAAAAATAGTATGATGCCAAAATAACCTGTTGGACAGAATCCGAAAGACCCCCACAAGAGAAAATGGGAAGTGGGAAAAGACATAAAAAGTACTAGCAAGGAGAAAGGGAGTTGCAGAGAGAGAGAGACGAGAATGGTGGACTGAGAGAACAGTCCCACAACAGTCCCACATGTCCTGACCTAGGGAAGACCCCTAGAGAGTGAGTTGGTGGTGGCAAGGAGCCACATGGTAGGATAGTGGTGGACAGAGAGGTAGCCAGTGTGAAGCGGATGTCAGTATGGCAGGCAGGGATGACTAGGGGCTGCTGAAGGCAGGTCTGGTGGATTTGGCCAGATGCCACTAAAGGGGTTCTGGTAAAGGAAACACTTGGAACTGCAGCAAGGTGGCATATTTGGAAAATTGATTTAAGAACAGCAATTGTGGAAGAAATGTGAAGAGCCTTGGAGAAGTGGAGCAGTGTGGAACACTGAAGAAGAAGCAGAAAGAAGATGCTGGAAAAAGACTGGAATTTGCAGAGTGTGTGCCTCAGTTTTGGAGGTGCAAAGGCAGGGCACCATCTTGAACATGTGTCTTTGGGACCTTTGGGACTGAAAATGGTGACTGGAGATAGGTAACCGGCCACTTGTGGCTTTGAAGACTTTTTGTTTTCCCTGTTGAATTTCCTTGTTAATAAAATCCCTTGTTAAATTACATTTTGACTGGCAACTGCTCCATGCGCTGGTGATACAAATCTGGTAAGAAGCTCAGAGGCGGAAGCCACATTTTAAAAGATTCTCTTCTTTTGGCTTGTTGGCTGGTGGCTTCTGCCCATTTTGATCTGATTACAATGTGGGGAAAAGATAACAATACAGAGCAACATTGCGTTCACCTAAAAATGAATTTGGCTGTATGTAAATTTGATCTCAACTGAACTTTTCTTAAAGCATTTAGTCACATATGTTCATAATTTTCATAAGACACACATTTGCCACTGTACATGTTTTATCTGTTTTTCTTTTGTAGTCTCTGTTCTTTGTGAGCTAAAGAAACACCTGTAAATTTATATTAACTGTTTATATCCTATATCCAAGTGTTTACAAATCTATTGGTTTTTTTGTTTGTTTGATTGTTTGTTTGTTTTTGGCATGTATATCTTTGGCCAAAAAAAGTTTTAAAAGTTTTATGTAAAAATATATAAAATATATGTCTTTTCTTTATTTTTTTCTGGATTTTATATGTTGCCTATAAAATCCTTCTTTGATATAGGGGATCTTACTCTTTTTTACAAGACTTTTATCATTTTATTTGAGCTGTTTGCTCTAAATGAAAATTATTTTTATTTAGAATAAGAAAAAGTGTTGATTTCATTTTCTTATAAACGAATATGCCATAATTTGTTAATAAATTAGCTAATGTTTTAGAGACAACCCAAAACATTAATATACCAGACTAAAAGAAAAAATATATAGTGTGAAATAAATAGTTCTGTAGTATTATACTTTAGAATAAAAAATGAAAATAGGCACTATTTGAAGTTATGTTATTCTATATTATTTCTTATCACAAAATATTTCAACAAAGCATTAGGACTGCAAAATAGAAATTAATGATAGTAGTATTAATTAAGCAAATCATAATTTTTTAAAATGACACTATTTTAATAAGTTATTTAAAGCAATTATTGCAAGACTTTTAAAATAGGGAATGTATGTAGTGGTACCTTTATTTAAAAATAAATAACAGTGTTGTTTCTTTCCCTCTCAAAATACAGTAAAATCACTTTCTTCTTTCTGTTTTCTTTTCTAATAAAGCTTTAAGGAATTACCTGCAACATTTAGGAAGCCTCTGTTTATTTAGTGGTAAAATGATTATCATCAGATATAAAATTCACTTTGATTTCAAATTCTGCAAACTCACATTATACTAATTCCAGTGCCATTCCAAATTGCTAAATATGTTCTTAATAGAAGGGTTTGAGCTTTAAGCGCCTGTTAGTAATATCAGGTATTAAAAATATCAGGTATTTTAACTCATAGGTACTGATTTCCGGTGTTCCAAATAAATGTACATACTCTGATTCTACATGCTTACTTTAAAGATCAGCATTTTGTCAATCATAATATTTGGGCTGTGAATCCATTATGGGCTAATTATGCCCAAGGTGTCATCATTTTTAAATACTCTGAAGCACAGTAAATATCATTCTAAGTTAAAGATCTTTTTCTTAGGAAAATGGTTTTAAAATAAACAGGTCATTTGAGAACTCGGTGAAGAATCATTTGAAATCAATGATGGATTTCAAAGAAGCTAAGTTTTAGTTTAAACAATGTGTACATCCTCTCTAACTCAGCAGCCCTCCCTGGTGACTTTTTAAAAAGGGATCTGGAGTTGTTTTGTTTTGTTTTTTTAATGTGCTGTTTTATACAATGATTCTTTGAATATCTGTACACATTAAATTTTAAAACTTGGGTATAGTTTTTCTTCTTCCAGGAAACCTATGTTTTCTTCAAAATTCATCAAATGTCTGGAAAAAATGTGTATGATAGCATTCCAACATCTTTACAATGAATTTTTATCTTTTAGACATTTATTTAAGAATATAATTTCATTCTATTACTGTTAAAAGAATTCTCATTAGAAAAAATAGTTCTCATTAAGTTTTGTGGAAGACATTTTGAGAAAATGGAAAAGTAATCAAATTATTTTCATTATGAAAGCTTCTGTGTCTCAGGTAAGAAAATTACACCCATTTCTATAATTTCATACATAGGATACACAGACCACTTTGTAGATAAGATCTATTTAAATCTTTTGAAATATATTCACTGAATGAAAGGTGTCAGTACTAACATTTGCAATTTTTGCAGAATATACAGATAGATGATCAAAATCTTTGTATTTGGTGAAGATATCAGTAGACTGACTTTCTCTTCCCTCTAAGTTATGAGTTATAGAATATACAGTTCATAGAAATTAATGATTTGACTCTGAATTTCTGAAATTAAAATATGTAAGAACTAGAATGTTCTTTTTTGTTGTCATATATGTGACACATAACTACTGTACAAAACATGATCATACAGGAAATCTGAATCAGTTCTGTACTATAAAGGAACTACTCATTTGTTGTCAAATGTTTCTCCTTTTGTTTTACAACTGTACATTTTACCTGAAACCTAAGAATCAGGAAGAGTAATTTTATTCATCTCAAAAAGCTATCAGGGAAAAAACAATGATTGTTTGTTCAAGTGTTATTCCCAAACTAATTCAAGAGCTGTTCTTTTCAAATATTGGTATCTTTGGAAGACACAAATAGAAGCTTTGTCTCTCTTATCCCCAACTTGTGAAAATCAATCTGTGTGTGTTTTTGCTTTCCTTTTACCACCATACTTAATTAAAAATTATTTCCTGTGTATTATGCAATATTCTGTTTTGGTTATTTACCTACCTAATCAAGTTATATTCATCTTTCCATCTGTAGTAATAAAACAGTCATTTAGACTTATGATATCTGGTTTTTGCGGGTATTACTATTATAATCATTCTCATTTTTATCATTTAACTCCTTAATATAAACCAGGATCTACAACATTAAAAAACTAAACTAACTTCCTCTGGATATCAAGAACAACAGTTAATCTGCAAGCAAAGGACTGCTAACGCTCACATTCGCCATGCACTTAAGTCTCAGCACACACAGTGATAACTCTGTATGAACCATCATATTAATAACAAGTCATAGTTGTCAGTATCGGCAATGGAGTGGGGGTAGCATCTGAATAAGGCAGATAATCATGCTCCATCTGCTAAAGAAAAGTAGCTACTTTCAACTCCTATCTTTTATAAACTGCTGCAGTATTTTGTTTCTCCTACCCCTGGCTTCATTATGGGGAGTTTTTGCCTCCCAGGAAGATTTCTTTTGACATTAAACCTGTGGTTCTACAAATGTGGCCTATGAAGCAAATAGGACAGTTATCACCCCGGTTCTTCCATATAAGTTTACAAGACACTACTTAGCATTTATTTCCTTCAATTTATTTGTCCAGTATTTGGTTTTTGATTGATAAATTGAGGCTTATTTCTTAGTTTGAAACTACATAGCTCTCTTTAGATTTTGTATCCTCTATTCTTAGAGGACCAAAATATTTACAGTATTGTTTATTCCCTCTATACACATTTTTTGCAAGTCCATTGGTTTTCTGCATATATCTTTTGCAAAATAAAGGTTTAAAAGTTTTATGTAAAAAAAGTGCTTTCCTTTTTGTTTTTCTGGGTTTGCTATGTGATCAAGATTATAAACTTTAATTAATACATAAAAAATAAAAATGTGTACTCTTGCTATTACCACATGCTATTCCTCTAGGTGCATTCCAGTGGTTATGATGCAGATTTCAAACTGTGGCACTCAATTGTGGATTGTTATTTTCTTTTGTCAATCAATGGGACTCAGATCTGATTGTTGTATTATGCAAGGAATTGGCAGTCTTGTTAATTGCAAGTGGTGAAATGCTCTTTCTTTTTGTGGGCTACCAAGAAAACCCTTTGTGAGACACCAAGAAGGAACTTTAAGTTTTTAGTCTTCTGTTGTGTCCAGGACACGAGGTTATGGAAATTTCTATCTACCCATTCAACTCCTTTTTAACCAAAGGGAAATCACAAAGGGAGATCACATGAATAGAACATATTCATGGACTAAATGTCTGAGGACGAGCAGTACCAGGACTTGAGGCCCCTGGATCACTGCAAGAGGCACCCCACAACCTTAGTTTCTGCAACCCCTTCTTTAGAGATTCCACTCAGGACCTCAGCTTCAAGGAGAGAATTATCAGTTATGTCCTACACATAGTTGTCCAGAACTCTAAACTTTACTAACCCTCTTTCTTCTAAATCTTAACAGCAGTTTCTTTCAAGAGAAAACTGTCAGTGAGGGGAAGGAAGTTGTGTTCAGATTTCACGACCTCAGAATACTAAAAAACCTTCAAAAATATTTAGTATTTTAATAGCCTTCAAAAAGACAAAAAAGATAAGATTTAGAGGTATACATGTTGCTTCTTTTCTAGGTTAAAACATATTTTATAAATTAGCTGAAATTTTTAAAACATGTTCATATATTTCTTATGAAAATTTGCACATGATTATCCCAGAGCACTAATTTAAATTTCAGAATAATAGCAAATAAAATATAGTAGGCCAACAATTAAGGGGGTAAACAAAGTCATATATTTTAAATGTCAGTCTTAAGCACTAAAATATGGATCTGAGTATGACTGATTGTGCTGGATAATTCAGAGGAACTGATGAATGATGCTAAATTATTAATTTTGCCGAAGTGGTAGAGTCCACCACCTAGAGCCACAGATTATAAATATTAAAGCTATCTCATCTAAGGACTTATGTGAACAGTAAATTATAAGAACCACTATAGACATATTCTGGGTTAATCATAACTCTTTGCACTGGTAATTCACAATCACTTTATCCTCCACTGACCATTAGCTTAAATCTTAAAGAAGCTGGTGGCATTGTGGGCAATGTTAGAATTTATTCTCCTACATTGTTCTCTGCTTTTTAATTTTAATTTGGTGAAAAAGGACAAATTTCCATCCTGCAGTTTTTATTTTGATTTTATGAATCTCTGCCTTGGTTTCAACCCTGAAAATCCAAAGTCCTTCTCTTGCAACAGTCACAAAATCTGTAGGCTTTAAGAGCTCAGAATTCTATAAATCAGATATACTGTGATTCCAATGATTTTGACAACTAAGCCACCTGATTTTAAAAATCACAACTTTTATTTAAATGGTATGTTCACATAGCATGAAAAAAGATATGTTCTTTTCACTGTTCTTGCAACATAACTTGCTGCATTATTTTTATTTACAACACATTTCTCAAACTACATAGGCTATGCTTTGAAGTCAAATATGCCATCATTCTCATACTTTCCTTTTCGCAAATATTCCTCAGGAATTTATCTTTAATGCAGAAAAATAAAAGCATGGAAGATACATTGAGTTCAAGTTCCAAATCTTTCTCTAATAACTGGGGTGATTGAGCAAGATTTATTTCAGCATCTGTGAATTAGGTATTACAGTAATAGCTGCTCCCAGTGTTGTAAAGAATAAGTGCACTTAATCTTACTCAAAATTACAAAGGGTAATTTTAAGAATGAAAAATATTTCATGAGTATTAGTTATCACTATGAGGGAGAAATAGAGGATGGGAAAAACAATTCCCTTTTCAGTATGGGGAAATCTTACTTATTCCTACTGATATATTGATATTTTTATAAAAAATCTTTATTGTTACTTTTCTGTATCTACATAGTTTGAAGTGATCTGTTAAGAAATTTGCTAAATTAAAAATTTGCATAAGAAAACAATTTTTCAAATGAGACTAAAGTTATTGGAATAACAGGTAAGTCTATTTTTTAAGTGGATGGGCTGCTCTAGTTAGCCAGGAGACAGCTGCCTAGTGAAATGAAAAGTGCTTTCAGCAGTAGATCATGATGGAGATGTCAGAACAGGGACACACAGGATAAGAATACTCTATGGAGGAAAAGAAAGATAACATAATATACAACATGGTGAGAAGCACAGGTGTGAGTTTTCAAAATACTTTTTTTTTAATCTTTCACATTTCTTGGGGAAAATGCAAATATTTGATAACATAACATTGAATGTTTACAGTTCTTCACCTGACAGATGGAAAATTGCTGTAAACCAGAAGGTTAAGAGTGTGCAGGAGCAAAATGATCTCCAAAGAATTTCTGTGTTTAACCAGTGAAACACTGAAAATAAGGAACTTGAATATTTGGGGTTTATTTGTACAACTATTTCACTACCAGAATATTTGAGCAGACTTTCCTATCCCTCTCCATAAAGATTAATTTTCCTTTTCTTTAACACCATTTTAAGAGTTCAAGCTTCTTTTATGATATTTACCATAATATACTTTGTATGACAAGCTTTGTGGTACCTGAATATCTCCAACCAATAACTTGTTAAAAGCTTGAGGGCAGTGACCCTTCAGGATCATCCCACTTTATTGTCAAAATCTTAAAATGAATGCATACTGACTGTTAATGAAATGGAATTCAAGAAAAAATAGCTGTAGCAATGGAGTAGCAAACTACAGGTCTAGTGCAAACTCAGCAGTGAAAAATTCATCAGAGCCCATTGGCAACAGAGCAGGATTATGAGGACATAGATGCTGAGCTTCAATATCTACCATGGCCCATCAGTCACCATAACATTCTGGTATCTGCTTTTGGGAGTAGAGATGGAAAATATGGGAGATAAAAATCACTTTGAAATCTTCTCTTTTTCGCACAAATACCTTCAAATGCAGAAATACCTTCAAATGCACTTCTGCCTTCTGTTTGACCTTTACAAAAAACTACTAACATGGAATCACTGGTAAATATATCAATGGCCTACAATTCGGGGGCTTTCCAAAATGACCTCAACAACAAAGGGTAGTTGAACATGTAGACTTAATACCCATCACCTAGGTGGATGGATTAAAAATTCCCTAGGCTAAATATCCCATTATTATGTTGTTGAAAAATGAATTTAGTTTTTTTCAATATTTTCTAGATCACTTTAATTTGTTGTTTAAAAATCACCCCCAACTCCTCACCCCCATCCCCTCTCAGAAAAATCAGTGTCTATATATGTTTCAGTAGAGAAAAATAGTCTGTGATATTTTTCAAAAGCTGAAATATTTTGGGTTACTTGCAACATTTCATTGGCTTTGCTAAAAGCTATAATCATGTGGTTTTAATGGTTCTCTTAACAATGTATTCATAATTCTTCGTAATATTAGAATTTCTAGAAACATGTATATAATGACTATGATATGTTTGAATAGTGCTCTACAGTGCACAAAACTAGAACATATTTCCAACAGCAGAACAGTTTGTCCCCTGCTAGGATTTACAAAGAAGCTGCTAGTAGGGATCCAGGAGTTCAGAATGACATTTGGTAACAGGAGAACAAGAACAGCAAAACTCAGTACTTTATTGGAGAAGGTTTCCAGATCACCGTTATCTATGTCACGGTCAGTGAAACCCAAGAAGTAAAAATCAGGAATTGAAGTTAGTGGCACAGGACAGCAGATTATGCTAGGCCCCCAAAATACCACATTGATATAGCATATATATTATTTTGAGCTGTAGGTGCTTTAGAAACACCAAATGCAGAGGAGGCTTCTTCTTAATCCCCCTTGTTTTCTTAAAGATAAGTTCTTCAAAATGAACTCAGTTGTCAGAAATCAACTCCTTAGAATTTTCACCACCAGGAAGATTAACTCCCACCCACCTTAAGATAAAAGACTCTAAAGGTCAGCACCATTCCCAGACACATCTTCATATACCTATCATGTCTCCTATCTCCATTCTTAGAAGAACCCATCATCTTCTTTAAAAATCATTTCCTCTTCCCAAAGCAACCTACATTCCCCTTCTATTTTACATTTAATTATTTAATGGTACCCAATCCTGAAATCTAAGCAACCTCTTTTAACTACACATTTTCTTTTTTTTATTAATCATTTTGTTGTTAAGTGCTTGCATGGATGCGGAAAGGTACACTCTTACATTGCTGGTGGGAATGTAAACTGGTCCAGCCACTATGGAAAGTTGTGTGGAGGACCCTCAAACTAATGAAAATGGAACTACCATTTGACCCAGTAATCGTTCTTCTGAGAATCTACCCAAAGGAGACCTCAATGTGGGTACAAAGGGACACCTGTACTTGGATGCTTATTGCAGCACTATTTATAATTGCAAAGACATGGAAACAACTCAAATGTCCCAGAACAGATGAGTGGATGAAAAACATGCACTATATAGATGATAGATGATAGATAGATAGTTAGATAGATAGATAGAGAGAGAGAGAGAGAGAGAGAGAGAGATAGATAGATAGATAGATAGATAGATAGATAGATAGATAGATAGATAGATAGATAGATAGATAGATAGATAGATAGATAGATAGATAGATAGATAGATAGATAGATAGATAGATAGATAGATAGATAGATAGATAGAGATATAGATATAACAATATTCCATTGCATATAACAATATTCCATTGCATATATATATATATGCAATGGAATATTGCACATCAATTAAAAATGACAAATTTGATGAATTTGAGATAACATAAATGGGCCTAGAAGATATCTTATTAGCAGAAACAATTCAGAAAGAAAAAGAGAGAAACCAAATGGTTTCACTAGTATGGCATATGGGAAAAACAAACAAAAAGTCAGGAGGAAAAGTCAAAATAAGCTAACAAACAAACTAAAATACTCCACTGGACGGGGGGTTGGGTGGGAGTAGTCAGGGAGGGGAGATGGTGGGAATACAAAGATAAGTAAATTATTCAATAATAATTGAAAAATCATTTGTTGTTTGTATAAGATTCTATATACACACATGTATGTGTATGTATTATTTCATTGCATTCCCAGAGGTTCTCCCTCCACCCTATCACCCATGATCCTTTGTCTCTATTGTTTTGTGTTCCCCCCTTTCCAAATTTCTTCCTCCTCTTGCCTCCTCCTAGCAGTCTTCCCTGATGTCAGCTTATTTTGGGTTTTTCTTGACCTTTTGCTTTTTATTCCTATCTCCTATCTATAGTTGAGATCATGTGGTTTCTGTTCTTTTTTTTTCCTTTCTGACTTACTTCTGCTAATATGACTCTATCTGGGTCCATTACTGTTGATTGTGTAATAATATCCCATTGTGTAAATATACCACATCTTCTTCAGCCATTCATTAGTTTTGAGGTATTTGGGTTGCTTCCATATTTTGGCAATTGTAAATAGTGCTGCAATAAACATCCAAGTACAGGTTTCCTTTTGGATTAGTGTTTTTGTATCCATTGGGTAGATTCCCAATAGTGGGATCACAGAATCAAATGGTAGTTCCACTTTCAATAGTATGGAGGGTCTACCACAGTCTTCCAGAGTAGTTGAACCAGTTTACATTCCCACCAGCAGTGAAAGAGTGATCTTTTCTCTCCACATCCATGCCAACACTTGTTGCCCATTTTGTTTTTTTGTTTTTTTTATTGGCCATTCTTACTGGTGTAAGATGGTATCTCAGTGTGGTTTTGATTTGCATTTCCCTCCTTGAGGATTAGTGATTTTGAGCATTATTTCCTATGCCTATTGATCATTTGCATTTCCTCTTTGTAGAAGTATATTTGTAGTTTTTCTCCCCATTTTTACTATGCTTTTTGTTTTGTGTTTATTAAGTTCTGTGAGTTCTTTATAGGTCTTTTTATCACAACCTTATCACCTGTATCTAAGGCAAAAATTTCTCCCATTTGGTTGGGGTTTTTTTGTTTTGTTTTATTTATTGTCACTTTTGCTGTACAGAAGTTTTTTAGTTTGATGTAGTCCCAGCTGCTTATGTTTTCCTTCATTGTTTTATCATCTGTAGATGTTTCCTGAAAGGGATTTCTGAAGTCTAAGTCTTGAAATGTTTTGTTCATATTTTCCTCTATGTATTTTATGGTTTCAGGTCTTATATCCAAGTCTTTTATCCATTTTGTGATTTTTTTGTACATGATGTGAGGAAGTTGTCTTGGTTCATTTTTTTGCATGTAGTGGTCCAATTTTGCCAGAAATAAAGCTATTATTATATATAGATGATATGATACTTTATGTAGAGAACCCAAAAAAAAAAATCCACAGAAAAAATAATTGAAATAATAAACCAGTTCAGTAAGTAACCAGATACAAAATTACACAAAATACAGCGGACTTCTTATACTCAAAGAATCAGTCAGAAGAAGAAATCAAACAAACTACTCCATTTACCATCATATGAAAGAAATTTAAATATCTGGAAATAAACTTAACAAAAGAAGTAAAAGATCTATACAAAGAAAGCTTGAAAACATAGTTAAAAGAAATAGAGGACATATAAAAATGGAAAGACATTCCCTGCTCATGAATTGGAAGAATTAACATTACCAAAATGGCCATCCTACCAAAAGCAATCCACAGATTCAATGAAATTCCAATAAAAATTCCAATGACATTTTTTAAAGATAGAACAAAAGTTACTGAAATTCATAGGAATAACAAGACACTGAATATGCAAAACCCTCCTGACCAATAGAAGAAAGAGCAGAGATATTTCAATTCCAGATTTTGAACTATATTATGAAGCCATAATAATTAAAACAGCATGGTAATAGAACAAAAACAATTAGATCAATGGAACAGAATTGAGTACCCAGAAATAAAGCTACCATGTATGGTCGACTAATTTTTGACAAAGGCGCAAGAACATACATTGAAACAAAGGTAGCTTTTTCAAAAATAACTATATATTTTCTTTATAAGAATCTTTGCTAAGAACTCAGAAGAGCAGAAGTAAAATTCTCCCTTTTCAAACCCTCCAAATTGAGTAATACAGAAGGTCAGATAAAGGAAATAACCAGACTATAAATAACCTGCAGGTATGAATAATTGATTCAGGGCAATCTAAACAATTATTTTTCTCTGTCACACCAATACACCAAAAATCTGTCAGTTTTTTAATTATATCAATCTTTAGGTATAAAAATTTTCCCAAAATTAAATGCTGCTCTGCACATGATGTACAGATTGCCAACTTTCAAGGCTGTAAAAATGTATATTCCCTGTGAATACTGAACTTTCCAGTGTAATAAGTTTAGGGATGGTTCTGTAGTTTAGTTTTGGTGGCAATATTTTTTATTGAAGTAACATTGTTTTATAACACTGTATAATATTCAGAGATATAAGATCAGACCCTTCATATGAGGTCACTACATAATACCTTATACTTTCAAGACAAGAATTCCCTGATAATGCTGTTGGTGTTGCTTTTAGCATTGCATTTTCAGATACATAACAGCCAATGTGATAATTGACCTAGTTGACTTCTTCAGAAAATAACTTTCATTTGTTTCAATATTCCTTGTTTAGTTGGGCTTCACCCCTATTAAATGGGAACAGATTCTTGCTAAGCATAGTAAACTAGTCTGAAAGTTTGAGACCATATGTGATACGAATCTTTTTTACTGAGTATCTGATGTTGACCTGAACTAAGTAAATATACTAATAAGATAATAGTTAAATATATCTAATATATATTTATATTTCTTGCCATTCTTCTAAGAGGATAAAATCTCACTTTTGATTAATTAATTAATTAAGAAATTAATTCAAGCATCTCTGTTTTACATCCTTTTTAGTGTTTTGGAAATAATGGGTTTCCCTTCAGGTGAAGTCACTAGCACACACCCATCCCCAGAGGACCCAGAGTTCCCCACCCAATTCCATGTATTCTCTCCCTACGCTGGTCTTCCTATTTGATATTTCTAGTATGAGAAAAAGGAAGACCCTATTTTCTCCAGTACCAAAAAAATATATAGTTTCATATGTTTTTCTAACATTGTTTATTTTAAAAACCTGTGTTTTTTTCATTATAATTACCTGATTGCACTGTGAGAAATTATTTAATTACTTTGTGCATGTTGGATCATAGTGTTCTAGCACTGATATTATTTAAATGACACTTAACTCACTCCCATTTTTCAAATATTTCATATTTGTTGTACTGATTTGAACTGTGTCCTTTGCTGAAGTTTCTAATCCATTTTGAGTTGCTTTAAGATAGGTTTTCAACTGCATTGTTCTGCATGTGGATATTCAACATTATAATTTAACAACTTTATACACCACATTGTGATCATCATCAAATGTCTGGTTTCCATCTACATCTATACAATTCATCTCTCATTTATTTCACTCACTCTCAACCCTTTTCCCAATGTGGCAACATGGGTGGAAATGAAATGGGTCATGCTAAGTGATTAACTCGAAGACAAAAATAAATATCGTTTTGCTCACATGTTAGATTTAAAGAAACACTGCAAAATAAAGAAAACAGAAGAAAAACACACTAGTACAGAGAGCAAAGTGGTTGTTAACAGAGACATTATTTGACTGTCATCACTTTGTAATGTATCTTCTAATCAGGAAGCACAATGCTTCCAGTTTTATTCTTCTTGTTCAAGGTTACTTTGGTTGTTTTCTATTTTTCTGTGATTTGTATAAACTCAAGTATTACGTTTTATATTTCTGATAAAGCATTCCACTGGAATTTTGATAATGATTGCTTTGAATATGTACATCACTTTGGCTAGTATAGACATCTAATAATATTAATTATTTCAGTCTATGAATACAAGATATCTTTTCACTTATATGTATGTTTAATTTTGCCACTGTTTTGTCATTTTTAGTGTACAAATCTTTCCTTTAATTGGCTCATTTCTTCATAAATATTTTATTCTTTTTGTTGCTATTGTATATGGGATTATTTCATTGATTTCTGAATAATTCATTGTCTACTGAAATGACACTGATTTTTGTATATTGATCTTTTATTGTACCACTTCATTGGCTTTTTCTTTTCAATTTTATCTTTTTAATTTAGTGTTTTAGATTTTCTACATTTACGATCATATCACATGCAGAAGAGAAAATTTCACTTCTTCCCTTTCTCTTTAGAATCTTCTATTTTATTTTCTTGTCTAATTATCTGGTTGGAACTTACAGTGCTATGTTTAATGGAAATAGCAATAGCAAACATTCTTGCTGTTTACTTTTATAAATCTGGAGCTAAGCTCACATGGGGACAGGGATATTAAGGACTACAGACAGTACCACAGTTAGCCAGTCTGCCTCAGGAATGCAGATATACTCAAAACATCCTTACAACCTACATCACAATGTCCCATGAAGTAATTTTGGTTTTGACTGGCAAATCACTGTTTTTATTGGGAAGGTAAAGATGCGATACCTCCTACTGTTCTCTGATCTTGCTGACATCAGTGCCTATACTTATTTTTATATAAATTGTTTTCTTTTTCCCTAGTCAGGTTTATTAGGAAACTGGTTTCCTTCAAACAAATGAATATTTAATTTTATTATTTCTTCTATTTATTATATGAATTCATTAATTGCTATATTTATACATAATAATTTTGTAAATTAATTTTGTTTGATTCTATTTTTGATAAATTTATGAACTTAGGAGTTTATGTGAGCAATTACTGAGGTAAAAATGGTAATTACTAAAACATTCTAAATAACCCAGAATAAAGTTATGTTCTTTTAATGATAATTTTTAACAAAGATTATATATTGATTCTTTTCTTCTTTGCAGAAGTCAAGCTGCAAAATAGCCATAGTTTAAACTTAACAGATTAACTTAGGACATAGGATCTTCCTAGGAGGACAGTGAAGTCCTTTCCTTCACTGTGAGCTATATTGCAGTATTGATTTTGAATACAGGTCTCTGTCAAGATGATGGCATCCTGGATGGGTGCAAAAACCAACTGATTTTTAGGAGGCTAATAGCCCAAGTTGTCAATCCCTCATAACACCACAAAAGCATAACTCATAAGATCCCATAGAGACAGGCCCCATTAGAAAAGCTACAGCACTCAACACTCAGAGAAACTCAAAGATATGACTTTTATTTATCCACTTACTGTTTTCTTGATTCAAATGATTTTTCCTATATAGGGTTCATTATACTGCAAACAATGTTGCCTGAAGACATAACTGGCACTCCAATGTTAACACATTTCTAGAAGAACATATATAAGCTAACCAAAAACCTATTCTCAGTTAGATTAGACATCTAGTTCTATATACATTTCCTGTCTTTTTTTGAACAATTAACTGTAAATGATGTCATCTTTTCCATCTACTTGATATAACCTAAAATTCTTACCTTAAGTACTATTCTTGTCTCTTGTTTTCCATATCTTCACAGGTAAAATATGGAAATTATGCTTTTGTATGGGATGCAGCTGTATTGGAGTATGTAGCAATCAATGACCCAGATTGTTCCTTTTACACTATTGGGAATACTGTTGCTGATCGAGGATATGGAATTGCATTGCAGCATGGCAGTCCTTACCGAGATGTCTTTTCACAAAGGTAAGGTGTGTACGTGGTAAGAAAAAGAGAGAATGTAGAGAAAGGAAATCAACATTGTTACCCCATTTAGTTTATTACATTTCACTTCTTTGGAGAATCATAACAAAATATGTTATTCTAAGAAGTTACTCAATAAAACATTCATCTCCTAAAGCATGTACCAAAACATAGTTTTTCCCACAAAAGTGAAGAAAAATGTTGTTGTATGTAATTGGCTTACTCTCAAAAATTGATATGCAAAACAAAGTATGTGTGTTAATAATTTCTTTATAAGTTAATTGAGTGGTTTTGATTCTGAATTCTAAGGGACTAATGTTGGCATAGTCATAGTAAAATTAACTCATTTCTAAGAATCCTAAAACATAAAATAAGCCTTAGAAAAAGGCCAAAGTTCTGATACACTAAAGCATGTAGTTATAGGATGATTTCATCTCAACTTTGCAAAATGAAAAGGGTAAAAATTTTAGAGTCCCATATTTTACCGATGACAAAGCATGTGAGACTTCTTTTGAAAATTCAGGAGGTTATATATTAAGAAATTATGCATGCCCATTCTCAAATGAGAATTTTCTATTATTGTAAGTTGTTTCAAAAAGGTTTCAAAATGTGTAATATAGGTTAGTAATGTTTTTAGTGTACTTGTGTCCAAAAGCAATTGAGAAGATCACTGCATTTCATTTTACCAACTTCCAAACAAGCTTGAACCTAAAAAAAACAGTAACAACTTTCAAATAAAAGCATATTCCTTTGACACTGATTATACACTTCATTTGTTTTCTAGATATTCTTTTAACTATTTTCTAATCACCAATACTAGACTGAGAGCGCTGTTAGAGATATTACTGGGGTCTCTACTTTAAGTCTTTTGAGTTGTATGCCTCCAAAATTCAAGATAATAAAAGCTCGTGTCTTTTGTGTATATCAAAATAAAGCAAAAATAGTAGTGCTAATTTATGTTACAACTTTTCCATTAGCTAGCTAAAAATTAGGCCTTATTATCAGTGAAAAGTTAGGTCATGTACTAGTTAGTCTTTCTAATTAACTATAGAAACAATACAAGTTCTCAGTGAATTAAAAAAATAGATATTTCTCATGTATAAAAATAAGAGCTATTAAGATTGGTTGCAAATTGTAGGACTATTAAGGAAATTATTTTGTCTACATTGTTATTAAGGTAATATTAGTTACATTATTGATCACTGTTTGTGTGTTAGGGAGTATAAGATCTCCCCTTTCAGGTGTTATAACCACACCATATCTACCAGCAAAACACCCATAATGCATCAACATTGTTCACTTTGCTCTCTCCCCACCTTTTTCTCACCACTTCCTCTCCCCTTCATCCTCTAGTAGCCTCAGTTCTATAATCAGATATTTGAGTTAGTTCCCAATTTGACTTTATCTGGCACTTTGTTTGGTTTCTCTATATTCTACATATTCCATATATAAGTGACATCATCTGATATTTATCTTTCCCTTTCTAACTAATTTCACTCAACATAATCCCCTCCAGTTCATCCATGTAATCACAAATGGTAAGAGTTTATCTATTTTGATAGCTGAATAGTATTTCATTATGTGCATATACTACATCTTTCTGAGTCACTCATCTGTCTTTGGGACATTAGGTTGTTTTCATAGCTTGGCTATTGTAAATTCTGCTGCAATGCATGGAACTGTGTATTTCCCTTTAAACTGGCATTTTTGGATTTTTTTAGGTAGACACCTAGAAGTAGGATTGCCAATCATTTGGTAATTGCATTTTTAATCTCCAGAGAAACTTCCATCCTGTTTTCCATAGAGGCAGGATCAGTCTACATTTCATTTACACCATCAGTGTAAGATGGTTTCTTCTTCTGCACTTGCTTTTGACCTTTTTGATCTATGGTCCATTCTCACAGGTGAATCTCATTACAGTTTGACTTGCATTTTGCTGACCATAGTGATGACAATAAACAATTTTTCATGGGCTATTTGTTATCTATATATCTTCTTTGTAGACAGCCAAGTTAAATCTTCTGCATTGGGTAATTTGTTTTATTTAGTTGAGTTATATGTGCTCTTTGTAGATTTATGGTATCAGCTCATGCATGATGTTTGCATGCTGTGTTGCATCCATAGTGCACAGATATGTTCTGTTAGTAAGGTATCTTTTTGTTTTCATGACAATTTCTTTTGCTCTGAAGAGACTTTTTGGCTTGACATAGTCTCAATTGTTTATATTTTTTTGTTCTCCTTGCTGCTGGAGATGAATACCCAAAGATATCTCTGAAGCCTATGTTCCGAAACTTTTTTCCTATATTTCCTTTTATGTACTTTATGCATTCAGTTCTTGCGTCCTACTGCTTTATCCAAGTTGTGTGATTTTTGTGTATGGAGTGAGATAGTGATCTAGATTTTCTTTTATATGTTGCTGTTCAGTTTTCCCAACACTGATTATCTGTCCATATAGTTATGGGTTTATTTCTAAACAGCTTCTTCTCCTAAACTGAAGCAACAATCTAACATGAGACAGTCTATTTTCATTATAAATATCAGTTGTGAAGGAAGCTGGCAGTGCCTCATTGCTGGAGATGCCATATATGATATCTGTCCATGAACCATTAATGAAAAATAATCTTATGGCCAAGTTTAAACTCATAGGGAGGGGTAGCTGCACTTCACACTCTTAAGAGGAGAAGAGAACAAACATCATGAACAATAATACAATCTGTTAGTAGTCCCTTATAACTTAGAAAGAAAAAAATTAAGAATAAAACAAAAATGAAATACATATAAATTGGGAGGTGAAATATCTATTGAAGTATAAACAATGATTAATCAGTCAATATATTTTATTGATTGGTGGAAACCCACCAATCAATAAAATATATTGACTGATATGTTCTAAGAGGAACACATTGGAAAACCAGCTACATCACAGGAAATAATATACTAGTTGAGCACTAGTTGGAGATACAAGATCTATGCACTTAAAACAATGAACTATATGCATATTTCTATAAATGTTTGTTTACATACACACAAATATATGCACACTATCAGTATCCCTTCTTTATATTAAGTTGCATAACTGAGATAATGAAAGAATTGAATATCATACAGAGTAAGGGGTTTGTTAAATAAAACTCAAGCAAATATTTCCCAGAGACAGTAAGACTTGAATTTGTTCTTGAAAGGTTATTATAGAATAGTTAAGCTGATGGGGAAAATTAGATATTTATTGGGGAAATAATGAATACAACAAAACAGAAAAAACAGAATTATTGAGAAACAAATATGTTAAATTTTTGAAAAGAAATTTTAAGTTTATGATTCATGTTATAGCTCACAAGAAGCTACAAGAATCTGTTCTTCCTATTTTGGAACACAGGAGTAAAATAATTAAAATGATATTTAAGGGAGCATTTATCAAGAAAAAGAATATTAAATATAAAAAAATTTACAGTCATTAATATGACTAGAATACTGTTTAAAACTTGGCATCATCTTTTATATGTAGAAAAATAGCACAAAGAAGAGTGATATGAATTGTCTTATTACTAACTTATAGATGAACTATAGTATAGCCTAAAATAATAGTTGTCGTTCATTGAAAGTGTTATTGTGTGCCAGGTACTATTCTAAGTGCCTTACATATATTTTGTCATTTAATGTTCATAAGAACAATGTGAAGTAAATGCCATGACTCACCTCATCTTTCAGATGAGGAAACTGAATCACAGAAAATATTAGCATTTTTTCAAGTTTTTTAAAGCTAGTGAGTGACAGAGCCAGATTTCAATATTATTTAAATAATATAATACTCCAGATCCAACTCCCACAAGTCTAAGCATGGGCACCAGTAATAGAAGTGTCCAAACTGATTTCAGCTTGTTCTTGCTCCAGTGACTGTCTTCTCTCATATTAAAATGCAAATTGACATTTTAATTTACAGGAAACTTAAGCTGCTTGTCAACAGTGAGATGAGGAGGCAGATTCATCTAAAGTTGAAGCTATGTTACATTAACTGATCAGAAGTAAACAAAAGTAGGGAAAATTGAAAGCTGTGGAAGGATACTGCAATTATTTCCCCTCCCTCTTATCTTATTTCAATGCAAAGAGCTTGAGACTATATTTGACAAAAACTTTAATTCTTCCTACATGGAAGTTTCCATTTATGATTGCTTTTTAATTGGTAGAATTAATAATTGTCCTTATCTATTTCATTTCATAGTTCTTTGAGCAGCTAAAATAAACTACCATCATAATTGGTCAGATTTTCTATTCACAGAATAAATGCTTATTAATATAAAAGAGAACTTACTGTTTCTGGAAGTAAATTATGAGTATGAAAAATATAAAATTTTAACATGGAATGATATTTATGAATCCATACCAGAATGACAAGTCTAACAGAGGCATGATGACTTTTGTCTTAATGAATGTGGTTTCCTGCATTTGCTCCAACTTTAAGAGAGAAACCCACACATTAAAATGAGCTTTTACTTGATTTTCTTAACAACCCATTCTAAAACTGATATTTCAAAAAGTTATGTCTATATTAATGTCAGAAATTCTTGAAAATTATTGAAATTCAACATTTTTTTAATTATATATATTGTTCATCTTAGAAAATGCATACAAAAATTATGCCATAATATTCTAACCAGTATTACCTGGTTAAGCATGCAGGTATCATGTAAGAAGCTAGAAAATTGAAAGATAAACCATGTGTTTTTTTTTTCTGATAAGATTTTCAGTTTTCTGTAGTAATATTTTTATTCTGGTGGTTTCTATAACATTTTGATTTCTGTTAATTATTCATCACAGTCTCTGTAGCTCTTCCTATAAAACCAGCATTGTCTTTCTAGGTAGTCTCTCATAATCTTTGAGCTAGTTCAGCATGAACTTCACATTTGTGAATTTCTTTTTTTATGTATTTGCTAACAATTGTCAAACTTTGCCAAACAAATTACCTCCCAATCAGAATATATCAGTGAGCTCCACTGATTGTTTTAGTAAGAACTAAACACATAAATAAAGAAAAAAGAAAGCAAATATATCTTTAAAATCTTAACTCTTGGTGACAGAGAGATGGGGGAATCACTAACAGAAGTAAAACCAAGGTAAAAACTTTGTTTTGTAATGAAATTGCTCATTATGGCCTAGGCATACTGAGTTTGAGCACTGGAGAATGATGGGAAATGTAGAGTATAGGACCGCAAATGACAAGACATGATAAGATCATGAGGCAGAGACTGGAATAATGAATATAAACTTGTATAATTGTTCCAGTAAGATAATGAAATCCAGACACATAGCCCAGGGACAGAACATAAAAAGTAAAAAAGAAAAAAAAAAAGGTTGAAGAAAAAATTTGCCTTCTAGTATTTGTCTTTTGCTTTTCTTTCCTTTTTATTTCACAGTCACTGACGTAATTTAATCTAGTAGCACAAGGCTATTACTTTATTTCCACCATAACAAAATCTAATGTATTCCAAGGTCCAACTCACTGCTCATCTTCAGTCTATGCCCTCCCTAGCAAATTCAGTTCTTATCAAAATCTCAGTGTGTTTTGTATTCTACATTCTCAGTAGTACAATTTTGTTAATTGTTTCATGTCTTTATACACTGACATTTCAAATGTTTTAAACTCTTAGCTTGCAAATAATAACTAAACCTATCTATGTCTTCTTTATTTTCTAAAATAAAATTAATATATCCTTAATAGCTGTTCAGCAAATTCTTAAGTAATGTTTGAGGGGAAAAATAGATGGTTCTGTTCGCAGTTGTGATTAAGTCATGCAACTTGCTAGAAAAATGTGATTCAAAATATTCATTCGTTGAACAAGTATTTGTAATGCTACTACTTAGTGCTTAATACTATTTTCCCCTAAAGTAAAAACAGTCAATAAAACTGACAGTTATTGTTTTTCTGTAGTTACATTATACTGAAAAGTTGAATGAACAATTATGCAATCAATAGGAAAACAACATTATCCTGACATACTGAAAAAGCCATGTCCTTTACCATTTCTTCCTCAATTCCATTTGTTAATTTCTTTTCACCAGTCATTAGGCCTTCTTCCACAAACAATATCACTTTTATAACTATAAAAGTGGCCATATCTCCTCAGTTAACTTTGTAGTTGTTTTTTTCTCTATAGAAACTGGTTGTTAATCAACTTGTTTCTGTATAAATGGTGTCTAGTGTCTCAAACAGTGTGTTTTCTATAGGAACTTAACAAAACAATACTAACTTGTGTATTGGATGGAAGTTTCCAAGATTTTCATCTAAGCCTATCTCACATTTGGTCATTATCCTTATGCCAGTACCATGAATTATTTTTCTTTTTTTAGCAAAATAATGCCTTGCAAATAGAAACGTAGGTTTTCATATTTACTAAATGTTATGGTTTTCATGAAAAGTAAAGAAAAATTTACCATTAAAATATTTTTTCAAAGAAGGAAATATGTTTACCACCAAATCACCAAAGCTATATTACTAGTGTTACTCCCTTGCATTACACTATAAAGCTTATAAATACCATGTTTGCTTAAAATCATGCAGAATAAGAGACTCTTGAAACTGAAAGAATATAATGTATCACCTGTTTTATAATCATCTTTATCAAAAATACTGTGAAGTTTTCTATTTCTTCTTTGTTCAATTTTGGGTGACTGTATTGTTCCAGGAATTTGTCCATCTCTTCCAGGTTGCTGTATTTGTTTGCATATAGATGTTCATAGTAGTGTCTAATTATCTTTTGGGTTTCTGCTGGGTCTGTTGTAATATCTCCATTTTCGTTTATGATCCTGTTTAAAATACTGTGAAAAAACAAAATCCCTGAGCAGAAAACATAATGAACCATAGTCATTTCACTAAAAACCTGACAGAGTTTGGGTTTTAAACAATTCCAGCTTTTCCTCTGGTTATTCTTATGTACTTCCTTCTACCCCCATAAAGTAATAACCTAAAATATTATTCCAGTTCCAAAGAGTATGATCAAAACTGAAGTAGATATGCAATTAGATGCAATTACATATTAGGTGACACATAGAAAATTATGAGATAAAAATTTTCCTATTAAGTTCTCATGGCTCACCTCACCCACCTCTCTTAATTCATTGACTGTACTCTAAGGCACTAGCTCACTCCTGGTGCCCAATTTTTCCTTAGGACTTTCATACTTATGCTCATATTTCCTCTGCTAGTCAACTTCTGTCTCAATTTAAATAAACTGGCTATTATGTACAATTCAAGCATTTTTGTTTTCAAATTCCAGTATCTTTCCACCAGTACTGAATAGATGTATAGCTATTGAGAAGAGAAAAATAAAATAATGCAAAATAAATAGAACAATGTAGGTACATTAACTCAATAAAGTCAGCACTTTTGTTCTGAGATTGTGTCCATTTTATATAGAAAAATTAAATATCCTTACAATTAAGAAATGAGCTCTGGTTATTTTATTTTTAAATAAATTTGATTTATTTATTGAAAAGTATTTTGATGTGGAGTAGACACCTAGGAGTAAATTGAGTTGTATGGCAGATGATCCATCTTTAGTCTTTTGAGAAATCACCATGATGATTATTATGTCCTTTTTTTATGCCAGTCACTGCCCACCAACAATGTAAGAGGGCTCTTCTTCTTCCACACCAGTGCCAGAGGTTTTTCTGTTCATTTCAATGTGATCCATTTTCACTAGAATGAGGTGATATCTCATTGTGGCTCTGATTTGCAATTCTCTGACAATAAGTGATGATGAGCATTTTGTGTGTGTGTGCCTGTTGGCCATCTATACATCTGCTTTAGAGAAGTATCTATTTATATCCTATGTCCATTTCTTTATTGGATTATTTATTTTCATTTTCATGGAGCTGCATCATCGCTGTAGAACTCCGATGTCTATTCCTTGCCAGATGTATGACCTGCAGATATTTTCTCCTAGTCCATAGGGCATCTCTTTGCTTATGGTACACTTCTCTCTGTGCACCATATTCTCTTTTTTTTTTTTTCCTTGTTGCTGAGCATGAATCTGAAAAGATATCTCTGAAATGTATGTCATGGAAAATGTTGTCTGTTTTCTTCGATGTGTTTTATGCTTCCCAGTCTTACATCCACTTCTTTTATCCATTTTTGAGCTGATTTTACATTTGGTATTACATAATGATCTAGTTTCATTCTTTCCCACCTGGCAGTTCAATTTTCCCCGAAAATGTCACTTTACTGAATTGTTTCGTTATGTCAATCACATTTTTAATAGTCTTTAGGGTTTTTCATGTATGTTATTTGATCTGCAAGCTATGATAGTTTTACTTTTTTCAATTTGAGTTACTTCTATATCTTTCTCTTCCCTGATTGTTCTAGGTAATGCATCTAATACTATGTTAATAGTAATGGTAAAAGTATACATCTTTAGTTGTATCAGACACTAGAAAACAAGTCTTCAAGTTTTCACCATTATGTACGATGTTGTTCATCTATTTGTTATATGAACTTGAGGAATGTTTCATTTATCTCCAGTTTGAGGATTTTTATAATAAATGGATGTTGAATCTTATAGATGCTATCTCTACATCTATCAATATATTTATATAGTTTTATCTTTCATTTGGTATGGGTAATTTCATTGATTTATTGTCAGATATTAATCCATTCCCATGTCTCTTGAATAAATTCCACTTGATCATGACATTAATACTTTTGATGTATTTTTGGATTTGGTTTGCTAAGATTCATTGAGGATTTTTGAATCTATGTTTACTTTCTTTGTGTGATGTTTTTGTCAGGTTTTAGTATCAGAATAATATTGACTCATACAAAAATGTGTTTGAAAACTTTCCCTTTCTCTCTTTTATTTTATTCTTTTGGGGAGATAGTTTGAGAAGGAAAGATAGCAGGTCTTCCTTGAAGGTTTGATAGAACTCCTAGTGAAACTGTTTGTGTCCCAAGCTTTTGTTTTGAGGAGACTTTTGATTATTGTTACACTTTCTTTGCTTGTGATTAATTTCTACAGGTTTTCTGTTTCTTCCTTATTTGGTGTTTTGGGATTGTAGATACTAGAGCTTTTTCCATTTTACCTGTTATTTAAGTTGTTGATATCTAGATGCTCAGATTAATCTCTATAATCTTATGTTTTTCTAAGATATCAGTTACAGCTTCTTTTTTGTTTATTATTCTATTTACTAGATTTTTCTCCCTTTTTTTCTTCATGAGACTAGCTAAGGACTTGTCTGTCTTGTTGATTTATTTTAAATAACCATTTCTTTTGGTTTTATTGATCTTTTGGGGTATCTTTTTTATTTCTATTCCATTTATTTATTGAACACTGATTTTTTTAATCTCCTGATTGAAAACAAAAATTGAGATAAGTTCCCAAATATATTTTTGGTGAAATTTAAACATTTTAAAATTGTATATCCTTTTCACATAATTTTTATGAAGAAGTAAAAATAGAGAGAAGGGAAAAGACATAACATATGTATAAGCTTCTTGCTCTACAAGTCACTCTGCTTTTTTCCCTTTAAGTCACTCAGTTTTTCATATAATGTGTGAGACATAGGATTTTCCAAACTGATGTTGTTGATTCTGCATTAATATTCCTAATATTGAAGAAAAAAAAAGCAACCCTGTCCTTTGAGATGTATTATGCAAATTCTGTATCCTACTTGAAATATAAGAACTTTTTTAACCTTCAGTACATACAGAAGAATGTAAAAAAATGAGAAAAGTAACCCATTCAGAAAAAAATCTTCAAAATGCACTTCAAACAAAGCTTTTGTGTGTTGTGTTGATTAAAATAGAATGGTTGCAAATTGAAAGCTTTAAAATAGCTGTCCCTTGAAACCTTTTATATACATACTGCAAAAAAAAAATCCAGTCTGAAGCAAAGACTTGTAGAGCCAGATACTAGCTATAAAATGACCAGACTCGACCTTATTCATATGTGAAGGTGACCATTGAAGATCTCAAATGGCCATTGTGGCAACTATCTGTAAAATCATTTCCCTGAAAATTGACTACAACTACCTCCAGGATACAGATTCTGCATAAACTCACAAAACATAGAAGAGAAATTCCTCTAGGAAAGATTGAAATAATGGGCCATTGCATGCCACCTTCAGAGTTTCTCACATCCATTGCCAACATTGAAAATCCATCTTAATCCTGACAGTAGACAACCAATTGATGTATTCCCACAATTTAGAATGTTCTTTTTCTTTTCCACCAAAGATGACCTTGTGCATACCACCAGCTTTGCAGTGAGCACAAAAGAGTTATTCATTTTACAATGCAGGTTTTAAGAACTAAAACTATGGGATTGCATAGGATGAGTTCCAGAAGATTCAGTTACTTGGTGGAGCTCATGCTTCATACAACAAATAGGTTCCAAAATGAAATACCATTTTTTAATTCTTAAGCTTTTCTTTCTTTGTTTTTTGTTTTTACACTTTGGAAATTCATTTAACAACTGAAAGCCATAGTATGTAATGTAGGACCTTGTTCTACCTCAATATTCCCATTTGTATTTCTGTTTCAATGTGGCCATACAGACTAATATGAAAAATAAGTTTGAAAATGCAATAAAATTTTTAAATTAGCCTAAAAAGAAAATGTATACTGAAACTGGTGGAGTCAATAATACGTATCATTCTTAATGTTTCTGGTTAATACAAATCTATTTGAAAAATAGAAGGAAAATTATACACAGACTTGCAATACTTCATCTCATGCTGGTATTTGCTAGTCACCTACTGAGCTAGGCAGTGAATATACAGTTGAGAACTATATACAATCTCAGCCTCCTGCCCACCTACACTAGAAGGATAGGTAAATAAGTGGATTGGTAAGGCTATATTTTGATCAGTGTGATGTGTGTTATTGGAATACAACCAATAGCAATAGAACTGAAATTAAACATAGGAAGATTTCCAAGTGGTATTGCTATAGACAAGTTAAACAGCAATTGAAGTTGGTTGATGATATGACTGAATTGTGTACTCCCCCCAAATTAACCTGCTATAGTTCTAAAACCCCCACCAGTTCCTCAGAGTGATTGTATCTGGAGATTTTTTTTAAGATGTCATTGAAGTGGTTACTAAGTCCAAACCAACCCAATATGATAGATGTCTTATAAGAAGAGATTAAGACTTAGACACACACACAGGAAAGATCTTGTGAAAGCACAGGAAAAAAATACTATCTACAAACCCAGAATAGAAATTAACCCTTCTGACACATTGATCTAGGGCTACTCTCCTCCAGAATTGTATTTATGTTATTTAAGTCACCCAGTTCAGTCTATGGTATTTATGCCAGCTCTTAGCAAACTTATATAATTGATGAAATAAAGTATATGCTAAACAGAAGGAACAGGTGCAGGAGGGACCATGATGGACTGGAGAATAAATGAGGGAGTAGATAGCAAATGAACAAACATGACATATGGAGGAACTAAGAAGTCTCCTAGAGAGCCCCTTGCCTTACTATGGCTTAGAAGCCTAGTCCAAGTTCAGGCTTGATCCTCAGGGTGATGGGACACCATTAGAGTTTTAAAAGTGGAATTATGTATAAATGACTTACATATTATAATATTAAATATATATAGCAATATTTACCCCAACTACAGTATTGATTACTGGTTATCACAGAGCAAGACGGTAACATCTCAGTGATCAATCAGAAATTGATTATGATGCTCAAAATGAGACATGATAGTGACCTAAGATACAGTGAAACTGACTGGACTGAAAGAAAGCTTTAGACATGAAAGAACAATATGGAACAAAACAATAAAATCTATAGACAAAGAATGAGGACAAGGTTGTGAGAATAATCTCTGAGTCTCCCTCAAATTGTCACATTTTCACTCCAGTGATTAGTCTTTTCAAAATAACCACATTTATAATGGCAAAGAAAGAGAATTCCATTTGTATTAGTTAATATATTTGGCGACATCTCCTAAGGCACCTGCCAACACCAGTGTAGCTCAGGCTGGTACACTTGACCTGAGAACACTAAATCCATTCACATGTGGTAAAAGAACATAAATTGAGGCATATTCTATAATACCTATATTTATAACCCTGAACACAAAGGTTCTATTTTGTGTGTGAAAATTGCCAAGAGAATAGTCACAAACCCTCTTAATTTGTATCACCACCTTGACATCCCTGAGGAAGAATAAGCTTTTCTAAATATAGATAGCTAAGAAAAAGAAATGCATTAAAGAAGAGGAACAAGGAAAGGAGGAAATGGTAAAAAAAGTTATTGTTTTTACTCATTAATTTGACTGCTTAGCCAGTCTTTTTCTCTAAACAATCTCCTTTTAGTGCAAGAGAGTTTGCTTTCCCTTGGATGAGAATCCAGTTTTTTCTGAAATATATATGAACCCAATGTGTCTGATTTTATTAGGAACTCTGCAGGCAGGCAAGCAGGAGACAACAACGACAAAAAAAATATGTGAAGTCAGTGAGTCTGATATATGAAAACTTTATTTGCCATCTATGCAGTGTTCAAATATTAGAAGGATTTATTTTTATTATCCCTTTATCAAAGCACTCCATTTTGAATGTCAAGTAAGCTTTTTAAAAATAAGGAGAGGTTTAACAAATTGCTAGTCAAGGTATATTCTTTCATTTCATAGGTGTTTCTTAACAAGTGGATTTATTGTAGCCCAGATGTTTGTCTAGCCAGTAGCCTAGGTTTCTATGTTCAAATTTTAATGATCATGTTCTCTCTTTTATCTTACTCCCTAAGTGTCCTTAAGTGCCTTTATCTTCTTCTTAAACACTGTGTGACTTCTCAAACCAGAAAGTTCTTAGGGGAACATCATTTCACTGTGCTTCCAGCAGAAGCCCAAGCACAGAGAAATGATAAAACTCTGGCCTCTGCTTTATTCATAAAACACTTTGCAAAGTGCATTTAGTAATTTGCCATTGTAGCCACTGGCACCCAGAGCTTTCAGGGCCAAGTTCTGACACTGTATTTAGTCCATTCTTTGACTGTTCAGCTAAAACTTCCATTTGTATGCATTTATTCTGCTTCACACATTATGTTATCAGTCACTTTCAATATTTCAAAGTCACAGCAGGCATTTTCTGACACACATTTGTCAGAATGAACTGCCTTGATTGCTATTATTATAGACTGCAGTGCCTGAGCAAGGGGGGGGGAGCATATGTAGTACCAGAATACTGAAAATGTCTGATAAAACAATAGATAAAAAAGAGAAAAATAGAATAAATCCATACAAATGGATGTTTTAAAAGGCTGACAAAATGTGTTATTATAAAATAAGTATATAGTATTCAAAACCACCATGGAGAGAATTTAATAAAATTTCTTTGAAGAAGATAAGAAACAGACTTATCCTTATTTGCCCCAATGTCAGTAAATAAGTGGATATTACATAATTCCTTTCCAGTAATCAGGGATTTAAATAGGCTCTACTAACAGATGCTATCTTTGTATTTTAGCATGAAATTCACTACTAAACAACAACGAATACAATAAAAACACATGATTTGACCGAAAATAGAAAATGAAAGCTATCAGTAATTTATTGACTCCTTTATCATGCTTGATAGACTTATGGATACAATGCCAACAGATCTGTGTCCCATTTGCTTGATTTACCCCATCTTTTGACATCGGTTATACTTAAAAACTGCATGCTGAAGTAATATCATAGAAATCAGTTTTAGAATTAGAGAACACCAGTGTCCATAGAAATGGACTTCTGTTAAATAATGCATGATAATGAGTATGCCAGATCTCTTCTCAAAAGTAGATTAACAACATATGGAAATATATGCATTTTTATTAGTTTCACAGATGAGAGAAAAGGATAAAACTAAGTTATATTGCTCTTTTTCTTGGGGTATATTTAACTTTAAGATTTTCCTCAGCTCATCTATACCACAATGTATTTTTCTAAAGTATTTTCAAGAAATTATAATGGAAACCATTATCCAACAGGCCCACAGTTTGAAAACCCCAAATTAGAAAAATTGTGAAGTCCATCACCCAAAAGCCAAAAGAGCTAGGTCATATACTTGTTTGATCTATTTCTAGTAATAATATTTAATTCCTTCTAAAGAAATATGTTTAATTTAATCAGAAGGTTATTTAAAGCTCAGCAGTGAAGGACTGCCACTTTAATTATGTTTGAATACATATAATGAAATGTTAAAATCACATTTGGAAACTTTAGGCAGATTAAAATGATTCTTAGTCCCTTTTGGTCTCCCCTAGTCATTGTCAAGAACTTCTTAGAAACATTGGGGGACCAGAAAAATCCTTAAAGTATATTAAGAAATTTAGCTGTGTTAAATTTTTTGATGTCTAACTTTTTAATGTATTGTTAATTTTGGACCTTATATGATTCCCCCCTCATGTTATTTCCCATCACCTAAACAACACTCAGTTCTCTAACCACCAAAGCACACATAGCACATCCCCATAGTCCCTTGTGCTCTTCCCATCTTCATTCCTTCCCTTCCTGGATACCCCTCCTTACGATCAATTTCAATATTTGTCATTGTCTGACCTCTTTTTTTTTTTTTTTTGGTATCTTTATAGTCTATATGCAAGTGAAAACCATCTGGTATTTACTTTTCCTCTGCTGACTTATTTCACTTAGCATAATCCCTTCCAGCTCCATACAGGTTTTCACAAATGGCATTGGTTTATCTTTCTGATGGCTGAGTAGTATCCCATTGTGTACAGATACCACATCTTAATTGATCCACCTGTTTTGAGGAATTTGGATTATTTCAATATGCTGGTTATTATTATTTTTTTGATTCATTTTATTGATTTGTCACAATTGTGCATTAATTGATCCCTCCTCCTCTCTCTGTATCCCCCATCCGTATCTCCCTCCAGTCATTCCATCTCCCATTCTTCTGCGATTTTTTTGGTTGGTTAAGTTGATGTTCAGTTGTTGGTTGTTTGGCCCGTTGTTCTCTTCCGATATCTGGTAAATGTGTTTGGTTTTGTTTTTTTTTTTTTTTGCATATATATGTATATTTATATTTATACTACATTAGTCCATTATTGTGTATCCGGGGGCTTTCCCACTTCACTAACATTTGTTCACTATCCTGATCGTTTGTGCTCTTTACCTCCCCGACCTTCTTCCCCCTCCTCCTTTCTCACTCCATGGTTCAGTTCCATTGGTTGTTTTCATTTTTTCTTATTTGTTTGTTTTTCCCTATATCCATCATATAAGTGAGACCATCCTGTAATTCTCTTTTTCTCTTTGACTTATATCTGCTAATATGAGTCTTTCTAGTTCCATCCAGGTTGCTGCAAATGACATGTGTTTGTCCTCTTTGATGGATGCATAGTATTCCATTGTGTATGTGTACCACATTTTTTTAGCCAATCATCTGTTTTGGGGCATTTGGTTTGTTTCCAATTATTAACAGTGCTGCAAGAAACATGAGTGCATGTTTCCTTTCTTATTACTGGGGTTTTTTTGTTGTTGTTGTTGTTTTATAGGTAGATCCCTAAAAGTGGGATAGCCAACTCATACAGCAGTTTCATTTTTAGTGATCTGAGGAATCTCCACATAGCTTCCCATAGTAAATGAACTAGTCAGCATTCCACCAACAGTGTAGCATGGTTCTCTTTTCTTTTCTCTACCTTGTTTCCAGCAGTTGTTTCTGGTTTGGCTTTTTTTTTTTTTTAATACCGGCCAATCTCATTGGTGTAAGGTGATATTTCATGATTTGATTTGCATTTTTCATATAATACAAGATGATAAATATTATTTCATATGCCTGTTCACCATTTGCAGTTCTTCTTTGAAGAAGTGCATGTTTAGCTCTTCTGCCCATTTTGATTGGGTTGTTTGCTTTGCTTTTTGTTGAGTTGTGTGAGCTCTTTAGAGATCTTCAGTCTCAGTCCCTTATCAGATATATGGCATACAATATTTTCTCCCATTCAGTAGAGTGCCTCCATCTTTTGTTTACTGTCTCTATTGCTTTACAGGAGCTTTTTAGTTTGATTTATTTCCACCAGCTTATAGTTTCTTTTGTTTTTCATGTGGCTGGAGGCAAGTTCTCAAATGTTTCTGAAATTGATATCATGGAGTGTTTTTCTTATGCTTTTTTATATGTTTTTAGCTTTTCAAATTTATGTTCAAGTCTTTTACTCATTTTGCATTGCATTGTTTTCTTGTACGATGTGAGATAACCATCTAGTTTAATGCTTTTGCATATGGTACTCCAATTTTCCCAGCATCATTTATTAAAGAGAATTTTCTGGTCTATTGTAAATTCTTTGCTCCTTTGTCATAGATAAGTTGTCCATATATGTGCGATTTTATTTCTGGACTTTCAATTTCATTCCACTAACCTATGTGTCTGTTTTTGTTCTAGTACATGCTATTTTAGTTATTTTAACAATATAATTGCTATTAGTATTGTTTGAGGTATACAAGTGTAAAATGTCCCACTTTATCCATTTTTAGTCAGGAGAACTCTATTTAAGGGTTTTTATCATTTCATATGAATTTCAGGAATATTTAATCCATTTCTTTGAGAATATCATTGAGAATTCTATTGGCATTGCATTGAATATGTAAATGCTTTGGATTGAATGACTATTTTGATAATATTGATTTTTTCATAACGAGGACGTAGCATTCCACACATTTCTATGTGTCTTCTTGTATTTTAACAATGTTTTATGACTATTCTGGATGGGTCTTTTACTTCCCTTGTTAGCTTTTTTTGAAGTAATTTAATTTTGAAGGGTACAGTTTTAAATGGGAAGGTTTTCTTAACTTCTTCCTCTTTAAGTTGATTCTTTGTATATAAAAAAACAACTGATTTTTATGTATTTATTTTGTAACCTCCCTTTTTTACTAAAATGATCATATTTTTAATAAGTTTTTCCATGGATGTTTTTAGGGTTCTGTTTTTAGGGATGTTTTTAGAATACTATCATATCATCTGTAAATAATACAGCTTTGTTTCTTCTTTTACAGTTTAGATTTTATTTATGTCATTCTCCAGCATATTGCCCTAGAAAGAGTTCCAATACTATCTTGAATAGTAGTGGTAAGAGTGGAACTTCTTTCCTTCTACCAAATTTTAGTGGGGAAGGTTTTAATTTTCACCATGACTAATGATGCTAGTTGTAATTTTGTTATATTTGGCTTTTATTAAATTAGCGTATATTCCTTTCATCCCAAGTGTCTCAAGGGATTCCATCTTGAATACATGTGAATTTTATCAAATGATTTCTCAGTATCTATTTATATAATCATATGTTTTTTTATCATATTTTTGCTTATATGGTAAATTACATTGATTTTTCATATTTTCTTATGTCACTGCAATAAATCCAACTTGGTGATAGTGTATAATCTTTTTAATATATAATTGGTTTCAGTTTGCTAAGATTTTATTGTGGATTTTTGTGCTTGTATCCATTAGGAAGATTGTCCTATAGTTTTCTCTTTTTGTATTGTCTTTGCTTAGTTTTGTTATTAACGTGCTGTTCTCATAAAATAAAGTTGATAGTATTTCTTATTCCTCAGTTTTTGAAAGACTTTCACCAATATAGATATTAATTCATCCTTATATGTTTGGTATAACTAGCTTATGATACCATCTAGTCTTTGTCTTTTTTTTTTTTTTTTTTGAAAGAGTTTTAATTCCTGTTTCAATTTCCTTCTTTGTGTTTGGATTTTTCAGATTTTCTATGTCTTCCTTATTCTGCATTAGGTGATTGTATAATTCATTGTATAGGGATCTTATATGAATTATTGAACTTGTTTGCATATAAATGTTTGTGAAATCTCATGATAGTCTCTGGATTTCTATCATGTATGCTGTGACTTCTCCTTCTAATTTGAATGTTTGCTCTCTTGCCTTGTTGGCATAGGTAGAGATTTCTCTGTTTTATGTTTTACAGAGAACCAATTTTTTTGTTTCATTGATATTTGGACTCTTTTTCACTTCTGTTTCACTTATTTCTGCTTTAGTTTTTAGTATATGTGTCTTACTGGCTATTGGGTTTATTCTTTTCTAGTTCTTTGGGATGACCAATTGATTCATTTCTTTGATTTATTTCTAATTTCTTGATATGAATCTAAATTGCCATATATTTCCCTTTTATTTCTGCTTTTGCTGTTTTCCATACATTCTGAAATGTTGGATCATTAACATTTATCTCATGACATTTTTTTAGATACTTTGAATTTCTCATTATTCTAGTGGTCTTTCAATAGTGTATATATTGTATAAATTACCCCACTTGATATTTTTGAAAAAATACTTACTTTTGAGCTATTACAAATGATTATGACTGTTACTAAATAAATAATATTGTCTGTTTATCAACATGCATGTCTTTTTACCATATAAAACAAACTGCACAGTAGCAATTTTAAAGTATCATATATAGAAAATTGAAAATTTAGTAAATTTTCAAGCTATAAAATCAAATTCCTCATCACACTTTAAACAAATTTGGGTGCCCCTCTCCACACACATACACACAAACATAGATGTGTGCGTCACTATATCCCATACTCCATGATGTGCATTATCCTCCCTATATTTTATTCACAATTACCACAACAAAAAAAAAGTATGACAAAGCTAGACAGCTCATTCTAGCTCTCATCTTAAAAAAATACTGCATAAGAATTTCATTTTCTTTTAAACTTCTTTTAGACTCTGTGCTGTTGTTGTTATATACTCTCTACTATAGCAGAAAACTCATGTGATCAGTTCTTTATTCATAGTGTCTTGAAAGTGTAATGTATTACCTCAACGGGAGGAAGTACCAGTAAATTATAGTTGTTATGCCTTTGACCAACTGTATAAATAGAAGTAGCATCTGAGTTACACTATATATCAGAGTATGCGTTGTTAAAACCTACTTTAGGATAGAAAATTCTTTAGCTAATTCTACCTTCTTGTGAAATTGCATTCATATCCTTATCCCTTTCCATACAGTATTTCCTTATTACTGTTTCTACCTCATTCTTATTTGTATATTAGAAAGTACTCATTTTGATTTTTCTTCAACATAATTAAATAATATTTTAATATCTTTAGAATATGTGTGTCATGTGTACATTGAGGACACTGTCCCTGATTATACTGAAGAGAATCATGACATCAGACCATAGATTCAACAAATGATTGACCTGTTGTTTTTGATAGAGTTCCCACCAAATCACAACAGCTTTTCTTACTATGACTAGACTATCTTGACAATATTTGACTTGGTATGAAGATTTATGTGCGCTCTGCCATAACTTATTTCCTTGATGACAATGAATTAGTGAATGAACAAATAATGAGTTACTAAGTACCATTTTATTCAATCACACACTCAAAGATTTAAGCCCAAATTGAGAAAATTATAGCCCTCTCTTTCAGTCATCTCTACCCTAAAAAAACTCATAATCAAGAGCACTAATTTTCTTGGGTTTTTGTGTATGTTTGTTTCAGTTTTTATTCAAACATGTTCTTGTTGAATCTCTCCTTGGAGACCATCAGGAAACTACTTTAAGGGTAGAAATCTATAGTTGGATTGCCTGAGGTACAAATTTCTTCTAGAACCAAACACAACTGCCAATTTACTTTTGAGGGCAATCCGGATGTTCATTAGTAATTGAATTGAAGCAGAGAGGAACTTCATTAGTACGAGCTGGTGACCTGGATCATGTTCAGAATGAGCATTGAGCTGAAATGGACCATTCATTCAACTTGCATTGGGATGCTGTACAAAAAAGTTATTTTTCTCCCAACAGAGATTTTTCACAAGTCAAAAGCAAGGCTATGCATTTTCCCTTTGCATATTAGGACAATATCTAAATATGATTATGATTACTATAAAAACATGAGCTAAACTCAGATCATTTTGGGTTAACCTATTGAACTGATTTTAATAGTTTCTGTTGGTAGGCAGCTGAAGTATAGAAACCTGGTGCTGTGAACCACCAAGATTATAGTGTCTTTCAATTCTGACTTAGCTCCAGGGAAAGAATTAGTCACAAGTGATAAATAGAATTTCCCCATTAGCAGTGAAGATGAACAAATTTTAATATTTCATTATACTCCATCTTCAGTGAATTTTAATAGAACTGATCAAAGCAACCAGAATAATTATATTTCCCAAAATCTGTACAGAACTTAAGGCCTATTAACAAAACTTTACAAGCAGTTAATAGAGAATGGCACAGTGGGTAAACTGTTCTCCACATTTCTGAGGGGGTCTCAGGACATTGGAGCATGCATTAAAACAGAGGCTTTACCATCAATTACCATCTCTAGCAGCAGAAAAATACCATATCACAGTGAAGGATAAGTGTTCTCAACAAGAAGTCCAGAATAGGTCATCCTAAGGCTTGCCATTTTGGCATGTAGAGTACTGTGACTTTTGGTCAATGTAGAAACTGAAGGCTTGGGAACAATGCTTGTACAACTTCCTTAAATACTCAGACTGATGAAAGATGAAGGTGTTAGACAAAATAAGTTTTCTAACAAAAGCAACCTATCAGAGAAACATATATATATATATATATATATATATATATATATATATATATATATATATATATATATATATATAACAGAGGAACCATAATTGTAGAGCATCTTGCTTTTATCATGAGTTTTACCATCTCTATATGATATGAGTCCTACCCCTTTCTTCTTGAAAACCCAGGCCATATTCCTTATATCAGGATATAAATATCCTATTTTGACCATTTACATTAGATTCTACTATGCATCTACTTGAATTTGTGCCTTTCTCTTACTAAACAAATAAGAACACAGAAAAATCCAGAGCAGTAGGGGGAGATTTCCTGTGAGCGAAGGAAATCTCATTTATCAGATTTCCAAGATTCTGATGGTCAAAGAAATTCCAAGAACTGAAAAGCTAAAGGAAACAGTCACTGTGACAGCTCAATATCCAGAAAGAAATGTCAAAATATTACCAGTGGTTCCCAAAACTAACTGAAAGAAAATTCAAGAAGCTGGAGGTCCCACACTTATGAGTGGAGATGGATGAGATGACTACTGCCTATATCTAAAATTGTCATCCTGCTTTCTCCCATTAGAGGCTAAAAATCAGTTTATATAATCATTCCAAAATAACCAGTAATCAATATATGTATTATGAGTATTTTAGTTTTACCATTAAATATATTACTTGTGAGTTTGTGAGATATGGCCTTTATTACACTGACATTTAGGCTATATTATTTATATCTCCATTGCCTTGAGAGTTTTTAATAATACATGATGCTAACTTTTGTCAGATTTCTCTGCATATTGATATGATCAGGTGCTTTTTCTCCTTCGGATGATGTGGTGAATAATATATTCATTTATTTGCAGTAGTTGAACCATCTTTGCATCCTTGGAATAATAACTCATACTTTATTATGATGTATAATATTTTATTATATTGTTGATTTCATTTGCTTATATATTTTGTGAATTTTTACATTTGTATTCACCATGGCTGTTAGTCTGTAGTTTTCTTTTTTTGTGTGATGTCCTTGTCTGTTTTTGATATCAGAGTAACGTAGCATAATATCTGCTTGGAAGCATTCATCTTTGAAAGTTTTTAGAATTCACAGGTGAAGCTGTATCACCTAGGCTTCTGTTTTATAAGAATTTTTTTATTACTCTTTAAATTTCCTTGCTTTTAATTTGTCTGTTGAGGTTTTTATTATTCCCTAATTCAGTTTCAGAAAGTTGTATGCTATAAGAACTTGTCCATTTCTTCAGTTATCCAGTTTGATAACTGGTGCTGATTGTATTTTAAGTTGTCTGTTCTAAATTCTTCTCTTATGTTTCTCATTCTATTCATTGGAGTATTTATTTCTCCCTTTCTTCTTCAGCCAAGCTAGAGATTTGAATATTTTGCAAAGAACCGGTTATTGCTTTCATTGATTTTTGGTCTCTCTTTTAAAATTTCTACTCTTGTTTTTATTATTTCCTTGATTCCTCTGACTTTTAACTTTGATTACTGCTTTTCTAGTGTCTTATAAGTCTAAATTATTTATTTGAGATTTTTCTTGCTTCTTGATGTAGATCTGTATTGCTATGATATTCCCTTTTAATATGTCTTTTGATGTACCTCATACGTTCTGGTAGCTCATGTTTTCATTTTCATTTCTTTCTTGTTATTATTTCTATCTCCTTTAATTTCCTTGTCAGTTTAATAGCCATGAAGTAACACAGAATTTATTACTCACATATTTGAGGTAATTTTTTTTCTTTTTTCTAGTTAAGAAAAATATATATTGTTTTACTATTCTTTTTTTTTTTATTGAGACAGAACTGTTTTACAATGTTGTTTACAATTTTTGAATTACAAGATCACACCTTTCAGGTGTATGTTAGTATACCAGACTGACTGCCAAGGAACCCATAGTCCTCTGCTGTGGTCCATTGTGCTGGCTCCCCATTGTTAGAATCAATTCTACAGTCAGATTTCTAAGGTTGGTTGTTGGTTTGCTTTTGTCTAAATGTTTGTTTTGTGCCTCTATATTCCACATGTAAGTGATACCATCTGATATTTTCTTTCTCTTTCTGACATTTATGCTCAGCATAATCCCCTCCAGTTTCACCCATATTACTGCAAATGGCAAGCACTTGTCTGTCTTCTTTTTATGACAAAACACTCTTCCATTATGCATATTTATCACATCTTCTCATTCCACTCATCTCTCCATAAGTACTTTAGTTGTTTACACTGCTTGGCTGTTATAAATATTGTGACAATGGGCATATGAATGCATATATCCCTATGAAATAAACTTTTCATTTTTCAAATAAATAACTAGGAGTGTAATTCCTGGATCATACAGTAGAAATATTTTTAATACTTTGAAAAATTTTATCTTGGACCTGGGCAAATATACTTAGCTACAATTCAGGTATACGTTGTCTTTTTTTTTTTTTTTTTTCCCCACATCCTCACCAACACTGCTTGTTCTGGTCTTTTTCATATGGATCATTTTTATATAAGTGAGGTAAGATGTCTGTGGTTTTCAGGTCCATTTCTTTGATAATGATAATAATTATCATTAGCATTTTATTGCTTGTGGTAGTACAGTTTTGCCAAAATCATTTATTGAAGAAACTTTCATTTGTCTAATGAACACTCTTAGTTACTTTGTCCTTCTTAGCTGTCCATGTCAGCGTGAGTATATTTCTGTTGTCTAAATTCTATTCCACCAGTCTGTATAGCTGTTTTTGTTAGAGCACAGTACTGTTTTGATTATTATTGCTTGATAGTGTAATTTGAAATCAGGGAGTGTTACACTCTGTCCTTCCTCTGAAAGAATGATACTGCAATTTTGATAGGAATTACATTGAATCTGTATATTCATGGATAATATAGCCATATTGACAATGCTAACTTTTCCAATACATGAGCAGAAATTAGTTTCCCATTTCTGTGTGACATCTTGTATTTCTTCTAAGAATGTCTTATAGTTTTCTATCATCACCTTTTTTTAAGTTTAATCAGGTATTTAATTCTTTTTATGCATAGTAATGGGTATTGTTTTTTTCTCTTCCTTTTCAAATTCATTCTTTGCATATAGAAACACAAATGATTTTTGAAAGTTGATTTTGCATCCTGCTTCTTTGCTGAAGTGATTTTTTTATTTCCATTAGCTTTTAGTGTAGCCTTTAGTATTTTTCTATATATATTATCACATTTTCAGCAAATAGTGAAAATGTTTCTTCTTTCCATATTTGGGTTCCTTTTTTTATCATTCTCATGTCTAATTGCTTAGTTAGAATTTCCAGTGTTATGCTTTATAGTGGTGGTGAAAGTGAAGTCTCTTGAACCATTTCTTAGAGGAAGAGAATGAGCTTTTAGCTCTTGAAAATGACATTAGCTATAATTTTGTCATATATGGCCTTTATTATTTTCATGAATGTTCCATATATGCCCAGTGTTTTGAGATTCTTTATCATAAATGGATGTTAAATTTTATCAAAATATTTCTCTTTTCTATTAAAATAATCATATATATTTTATAAGTCTTTTTTTCTTGTGCTGATTTGTGTTGATTTTTGGATGTTGAAACATACTTGCACTCATAGTAAATCTCACTTAACCACATAGTTTGGGGTGTCTTTTTGCATGTAGAATTGTTTTCCAGCCATTCATTTGGAAACTATCTTTGGAATTGAGAATGGTCTCTTGAAAAAAATAGAAAACTGCATTTTGATTTTTGATCCAACCAACCACTGTGTACTTTATATGGTGAGAGCAGACCATTCAACCCTAGAATGATTTTTTTCATGCATGATGATTCACTCTGTCATTTGCTTTGGTTTTATGGTTTTATCTATTCCCTTGTTCAATTTTTGTGTGTAAATGCATTTTTTCTCTTTGAACTAGATAGGAGAGTTCCCTTCAAGATTTTTTGTAATTGATATCTATTTGGTTGCTTACTCCTCCAGATTAATTTTGTTTGGGAAGGGTTTTAATTCATACATATATCTAAAAGAGAGGCTTATAGGATTTAGCATTTTGGGCTAGCAATTTTTATATTTGAATATTTTGCATGTATTATCCCATTCTTTACTTGCATACAGCCATTCTTCAAGATATCTGATGTAAACCTGATGGGTGTACCATATTAGATTACCTCCTTTCCATATTTTTTCCTGGTCCTCAGTTCTTGCAAGTTTAATAACTATTTATGTTAGTATAGGTCTCATTATATTTTGACTATCAGGTATTCTTTCTGCATTATAAACTTGCATATTTAGTTGCAGCTGTAAGTTTAGGAAAACTTCTCTTAATATTTCTTTGAATAGTTTTTCTTTCTTTCTATTTTCTTCTCTTGGATACCCTTTATCCTTATGCTGCCTTCCTAACAAACTCAGTTAGGTCTTGAAATGTTTCTTCATTATATCTTCTTTATATTTCTCTCTCTTCTTCCATCTGAATTTTTGTGCATTAATATCTTCAAAGTCACTGATTTGATCTTCCATTTGGTCTGCTGTTTCCATTATTTTCTCTAGGATTTTTTATCCTTTCTGTGGACCTTTGTACATACCAAAATATGTTTTCTTATTTAGTGTTTAAATTTCAGTTTTGTAGTCATTAATTTTATATTATGTCATCTATTTGTTTTTCTGAATTTTATTGTATATTTCTTATTGCTATAGTCTCTTTTATCACTTTGACATGCTTTTTTTTTCCATTTCTTCGATTTTCTTTATTACATCATTTTAAGCTTTTGATCTTATAAAGATATAAAATCTTTTGTATATATATATATATATGTATACAATCTCAGTCTTTTGTGCCCTCCTCCCCCTCATTTTCTCCTGTTTATTTTTTTGTTTTTCCCTAAATCTCTCCCTAAATAATTGAGACCGTCCCATAATTCTCTTTTTCTTTCTGTCTTATTTCCACTAACATGATGATTCCTTCTAGCTCCATCCACATTGCTGCCAATGACATAGGTTGTCTTCTTTGATTGATGCATAATATTCCATTGTGTAAATATAACACATCTTTATTAGCCATTCATCAGTTTTGGGGTATTTGGTTGTTTGCATATCTTGGTAATTGTAAATAGTGTTGCAATAAATATATGCAAACAGGTATCCTTATGGATTAGTGTTTTTGTATCCTTTGGGTAGATTCCCAGCAGTGAGTTGAATGGTAGTTCTACTTTCGTTTTTTGAGGATCTTCCACACAGCCTTTGATAAAGAAATAAAATCTTACCTGTCTTTGTGATTGAATTCTAGAGAATATCCTCTCCTGGTGATGCCATATTACCTTGAAGTTTCAAGTGTCATATTTTGGTTTTTTGTTTGTGCATTTTCTGTCTTTGATTCCTCCATGAATTTTAAAGTATCTGTAGCAGTAACTTAGAAGTTGTACTAGTTCCATTTTTCCAGACTGACACACTATAGTTTCATTTTAATATTTTTGTATTTTTATTAGCATTTTAATCTTTGTTGGCTTCTTTACATATTGAAACCTTGAGTCACAGGGTTTGGAGGGGTCCCTCCTGCTTATGGTGTAATGTACTTGGCATGGAGTACTGACTTGTATTTGTGGAACCACCAATATAACTTTTTACTTTGTAGTCTGCATACATCCAGTGCATTTCATGGGCTCATTGCCAATTTTGAGGGAGGTGGGAGTGCAATCCAGCACACTTTGTTCTTTTCAATGGAGAGTGGCATGTGGAGAGTCCCCTAAGTCCACAATACAAATTTCCTTTTCATCAAAGGTGTTTGCTTCCACACTATTCAGCTGTCCCTTCTGAGGGTTCCTCAGTGAATGAGAACACACAAGACCAGAGACTCCAGACATTTCTTCCTACCAAACTCTTATAAATGATGCATGACTTTCCATTGTGTCCATTCTGTGCAGTGTGTACTGCTCTCTGATGTCCAAGATTTGTTCCAGTTTTGTGCCAAGCTATGGAACTCTGATTAACTATTAGATAATCTTCTCAAGAGGCAAGGAAGTAACCTCCTCTGATGCATTCTTATTCAAATAATGAAACTAAATCTCTCTGTGTCATACCTTTCAAATAGAATGATGCATGAACTTCTTTTTTTAGATTTTCATATTTTGTATTTTCTATAATCTCCCCAATAAATGAGTGGTAGGCTAAAATAAACCTTTAGAAAATGGCACAAAATAAAGACTTATTAGGCAGAATGCAGACCTAAACAGAGTTGAGTCACCAGTAAAAACATTCATGGTTTTCTCAATCTTTTTTAAAATTTTGTTAGACTTCACTATTAAGAGGGCTCAGTATGGGAAATGTAAGAGTTATTTCTAATATTGGAAACCTTATCAGATATGAGAGTTGACACTCTCTGATTTTAAATTAGGGTTTTTTGGTCTCTTCATAATAAAATCTCTAATTTAGCAAAAAATAGCTCTGTTTGACTCATTATTTTACATGAATACCTACATTGTCATGATAGTAGTGTCAAAAATAAGCCACTATCAATGATTTTTTTCTAAAACACTTATGGAGGTATGTTTTAAAAAGAAAATATGAGAATTCTGAATTATTAGAGTTGATTTTAGAATATTAAATTAGAATATATTTAGAATATTAGAATATATTTAGAATACATAAATTATTTCTAACAAACAATATTCTCAACTGGAAAGCAAGGAAACCCTAACAACATTTGCTCAGTGTATTCATATCACTTAGAATGCTATATCGGTTGTAATAATGATAATATATGTAAAATTATGGCTATTTCTCAAATTATCCTGCTTTTTTCAAATGAAACCACATTTAAATGGTATGATTTTGACTTGCTAGAAGACACATGCTATCATCTAAAGTAATTTTATATTATAAGATAGTATTTGAAGTCAGAAAGAAAGAACATTTTTTGTGAGAATAAAAAATAAAAGGGAAACTATTTCATGTGGATATTTGTGTGTTAGAAATAATTGTGGACTAAATGACTTTTAAGTTTGGTAGAATTACCTAGCAAGATGTGAAAAAAAAAGACATTTTATTAAATAAAGCATGCAGATGTCCCCCACCTTGTAAAAGTTTTAAAATATTGATTATTTAATTTCAGTGTTATAATTATGTAGAAAATTGTGAGCTGTGATATCTTTTTCTTAATAACAAGCTAACAAGTTGGTCTCCCACAGTTTCATAACTGCTGATGGAGACATGAATCTCTTGGATCAGAAGTCAGGGGCCATTACTCATAGCAAAGCAGGCTTCATGAGCTTAATTATTTTACTAGTTTTCCTTGCCTCTGTGTGTTCAATGCAGATAATGCATAGACAGACCCAAGTGTATCCTATTCACACAGTGAATTTAGTCACTCCAGGTCTTTTATACAGCAGCTGCTAGAAAACCTAGCCAAACTTCACCCAATAAGAAGATAGTATGTCTATTTTTCAGTGAAGACAAAAAATACTACTTCTATTTTCTAAGATCGTTTCCTAGCCAAACAATTTCAAAACTTCTAAGACAAAAGTTGTTATAAGCCATGGAAAAACAAAATGGAGAATTAATCCTCTATAAAATATTATAGCTGGTCTTTACTATTCATGATTCAATGATGAGAATCTACTTACATGTTAAAATTAGTTATAACTTTAAAATCGATCCTTTATGTACTTTTATGACATTTGTAGATGGATTCAGGATGGAGAAAAACTTGCCTAACACTCACATTCTTAGCTACAGCTAATAAACAAGGCGATGTGTTACCCCCTGACTCCAGTTCTTACATAGTTGAGAAGTGTGCTTTCTATAGTCTGCTTGGTATCATGCTAATTACATTTTTGTGAATGTTTTTGTGATTCCGATATTCAAAGTGACCTTAAAATAGTGTTGAAATTCTACTATTATTTCTAAGTAAAAAAATTGTGATGTCTATTATATTTGGGAAATTGTATTCAGGCATGGTATAATGCTGCTAGATATTAATCCAATGTTAGCAAATCAAAAATATATAGTAGGATACCTTTAAATTTAAAAAAAGCATAAAGCAAACTTATTTATAGATTTGTTGATGAAAATGTTGCCATAGACTTTCAGGAACCTGCCTCTATATCTTTAGAACAATGATTTGTTTAACTAATTTGGTTTTTTGACAATGCTGTGAATAATGTACACAAAGGTCACCAACTGTAAAGAGTTGGGCATAGAGTTGTGAGAAAGGATGAATGAGATTGACACAGTTAAAGACTGTGGGCTATTAAAAGCATGGCTGGCAGCAACTTTAAGGTAAATTATTAGGCCTTTTATAGGGTTGAGATAAGGGGGGAAAAGATAGCTAAGAGAAAGTTTTATGACTAATTAACTAGGGAAGACTAATGGTTAGGGTAAGTAAAAATGGATAAAACATTAGTTTCTGTGAGATCATGGTGGGCAGGGGATTTACCCATACATTTGTTGGTAACTTTTAAGGAATGTTTCTTAAGGTAAACATTGAAGAAATGGATAAGCTGCTTTTTGCTCTCTGGACATCCATTATGCCAGTCCTTCAGTGTTTTGAAGCCAGATAAAATAGTGAAATGAAGTTTTCCTCATGTCACAGCATGAGTCTAGCCCAGTGTTAGCTGGTAGCCTTTGATAACCAACCCTCCTATTCTTGTTTCTTTACAAGTCACCTTAACAAAACAACAAGAAGGATTCTCATAAAATTCACTAAAATAATGCCTTAGTTCTCTTCAAAGTTATCCAATAGCTTTCATAATCAAAATCAGTTAGCTCAGTGATCCTACAGCATCTAATCTTTGAATAATGCCTCTGTGGCCTCTGACTTCAGTTGTTTCCACTTTCTTCTTGCACCATTTGTTCCATCATCCTGACTTCATGCTAATTAAGGAATGTGTCCAAGCAGGTTCCTGCATCAAGACCTCTGCACTTACCTTTCCTCTGTCCAAAAGACCTCACTCATTTTCATAAATCTGAGTGGTTTATTTCCTTATCTGTTCCAAGTCTTTGCTAAAGTTTTGCCTTCTTGCTAAATGACATGAGTGTTCAACCTACTTAAAGTTATTCTTCCCAACTCTGGTGCCTCTCATCCACCATGCCTACTTTATTGTTATCCGTAGTAACATGACCATCTGGCAAAGTATAAATATTATGCATGTGTTTGTTTATCTTCATCCTTTTCACAATATGTAGGGTTATTGTCTGTCTTATTCACAGCTGAATCAAGTAGATGTTTCCTCATTATATATTTTAATAAATTCATATCTACTAAATGAAATAATCTCAGAGTTTTCGTCAACTTTATTTTCCAATATAGTATATATTTATATATGTATATATTTATTTTCTAATATAGTGAGAACATTTCTTTAAAACAAATAAATAGCCATTGGGAGAGACAGAGCTAAATATCTCACTCAGGCTCTCAGCTAGAAAACTAATTAGGAAGAAACATCACAGTGTTTTCAAGCTTGAAAAAAGGAATGACAAATCTCTTCATATTTTGTATTGGCGGTAATGTTTTAGTAGCATGATAATGGACATTAGACTGTCAACATAACAATAATTTTTCTTTTAAAAATCTTAGTTAATTTTAAAATTTAAACTGTTTGAACCCTACTCAGAAAGTACTATCATTTCCTTGTCCAATGGTATCATTTCCCATAAATCTCTCATGAAATGAAAGAAGTGCTTTTTCTTTAGAAAACAAAGCAATTAGATTCTAGTTAAACTGCCCACAAAACATGAAGTGTTTCATTTAACTGAGAACACACAGCTTGTTTAATTCTTAAATAAAGAAACAATTTCTATTAATGGGAGGCAGGTCCCTTACAAGCATGTTTCTCTCTGCTCATAAACAGATATCCACAGAACTGACTGAGTTCAGCATGTTGCCACACACATCCACAGCTAAATGGAATATTTACCAAGCAGACTTTTTATAACAGATGATTTGGTTAGGTGTGAACTCTAAATATGAGTTTGACTACCAGGTGTCTTTCTCCTGATATTGTAATCCAAATTTTTCTAGGTTTCATCCCTAGGGAGTGAAAATAAGGGGACACCACCTAGAAGAATTTCTAATTCACTAACTCATATTCCAAAGACAAGAAGACCCCTGATATCCCTTCAATGTTTCACAGAGTTATTATATGGGATTACTTGTGAGGACCAATTGGAGTTCTCAAGAAGAATCTCAAGAATCTCATCTGTTAATATCCCTTAGAGATACCTAAGAATGACATCTTGAGACCAGTCATGGTGGCACATGCCTGTAAGCAGCAGCCTAGGAAGCCATGGCTGGGGCCAGGGATTGTGGTTCGAGTACAACAGGGGGGCACATAGAGAGACCTAGTCCCAAAATAACAGCTGGGTGTGGATTAGTGAGTAATCCCAGCTACCTGGGAAGCTGAGACTGGGGATTGCTTGAGTCTGTGGTACCCTGGGCAATGTGAGCCTGTGGTACCACAGGCAAAAATAGCAAGACCTAGTTTCAAAGAAAAAAAAAAAAAGAATGACATCTTGACTAACAGAGTTCATCTATAAAAATCCACAACCATGTCAAGGTGCAAGCCCTTGAAAGCCAAAGCAGGGCCAGTTTTTAATGGTTTATGATAAAAGGGTATAATTCAGGAATAGCACAAGGAAGAGAAGCATAGGGAAAAGGTGCATATCTTCCATAGCTTTTCCTGATGCTACATTCTTCCCAAATCACCATTCACTCACCAACCCAGAAACTCTCCAAACCCTGTCCACTTTAGATTTTTATTGATGCTTCATTACAGACATGATCAATTAAATCATTGACCATTGGCAATTGGTCAACCTCAAACCCCTTTTCTTGATGAGTAGATCTGAGATAGGACTGGAAGTTCCAACCCTGTACTCAAGCTTGGTTGGTTTCCCTGATGATCAGTCTCCATCCTCTGGAAGAGTCCAAGATTCACCCCTTTAGTACAACAAAAACACTTTTATTGTTCTCAACACAAGAAATATGTAGAGCTTTAGACACTTGATGTCAAAAACAGGGACAAAACCATTATAAAACACAAAATCACAGGAATAAATGTCACATTATTCTTATAAATGTGTAAGAATATCATAGTATCATACTATCATAGTAAATATATATAATCATTCCTAATATTTAATTCACATATTTAGAAAATCAATTTCTTCAATTTTCTGATTACTATATTTCAAGAGAACAGCCAAATGCTATTAGTGGGCCCACTTGAAATTTTCACCTATAAAATCCGGATATGGTTACATTGACATCGCTCTGAAAAGACTTCAGAACTTACTTTGTTTTATAATATGTGGATTCACCATTTTTATATATCACCTTATTTTTTTTAATTTAAGCTTTTATTTTCTTACATTGTACTCCATTTTTGTTCAATATTTGATTTCTTCCATCATAAGTAATCCCCCTAAGTTTCCCACCATCACTTCAACTGACACCATCATCATAATCTCTTGTGCTCATCCCTTCCCTGTTGAGATCCCTCTGCCTCCCCCTCTCCTACTATATTATTTCTGTAAAAAATGACTACAGTGGGTTGTGGGTCAGTGGTTAATAATTTTCATATAGCAGTCAAGACTACATGACATGCAAGCAGAAATCTGAAGACAGTGGGGAGCAAACCACATCAGTATGTAGTAAAGAACATTCCAGAAAAACATAAGCACTGAAAAGTCCGTGTATTTAAGACTGGCATACATAAAAAATAGCACAGCCAAGAGGGAAAAGGATGTGGTAAGAGTTGAAATGGAAAAGGTTACCTTGGACCAGATTATGTACAATGTTATAAGCCAAAGTTTGGGACTTTGCTCTAAGTTTGAGATGGAAAGACATTAGACAATTTGAATGGAGAAATAGGATATATAAATCAAGTTTTAAAAAGATCTAAGTTAATGTTTTGCTGTGAGCAAACTTTAGTGAACAAAGTGGAAACAGGCGACCACTTAAGAGGCTCATGACATAGGATAATGAGTTGAACCAAATGGCTGGTAGTGAAGAATGTATTAAATGTTCTGATGTGGAGTAGGCATGACAAAATTTGCTAGTAGAGACTCCAAAGCTGTTGTTCTCAACAACTGAAAGAGTTACAATTTAATGAGATGGGAAACCTAAAAGAAGAAAATATTGGGTAGAATATAATATTTGTAATGAACCCACATGAATATCTATTTCTGGATATTTGAGGTTTTAGAATTTATCTTCGGCATTAATTCAGTTCTTCAGAGTTCAGTTCTTTATCTGTATCATGAGGATATTAGAACCTAATGTACAGGGTAATGTGAGGATTCAAGAACAGTACAGATGTACATAAAGTGCATATTTTAATAGAAGCTAAAATGAAGCAAAAGCAAGTATATATACAAGCAAAAACAAAAACAAGTATATATATATATATATATATGTTTTTTCTTGGTGATGAAGAATTAGTTTTCCTGAGATTTGATGTGAGCATGACAAGAAAAATATTTAGAAAATATTCTAAAATTGTGTTTTAATGATTTGAATTCTAATTAAACACTAAAAAAAGGAGAGCCATATCATCCAATTTCTATGTAAATAAAAAAAATGTACTTTATTTTTTAAACTCCTTTTCTGACAGCTATTGTCAGTATTCTATGATCTTTCATAAATGTTTTCGTTGTTTCCCCATCTTTTGGATGGAGAGTTAAAACATCAATCAGTTTGATGGAGACATTGTACAAACTTGTAAGTGCACCCTTGGTTTAATGTTTTGTTTTGTTTTTTTTTTTTTTTGAATTTTAATGACTTGGATCATTAAGCTGTCAGAATACTATTCTGATTTATGTCTCATGATGTGCTCCAAAATTACAAACTTATACTGCCTTTTTTAAACATTTTGTTTACTCCTATATAAATTATTATTGCATGTGAAATAAAATCTGGACCTGAGTTTTTAAATTGAATAAATATCTCAATTTTCAGGACAGATTGACTTCATAAATTTCCCTCATAGGCAAGTTGGGTTTGATTCCAGATCAGTTTCTTCAGTTCTCATATCAGGGTCTGTCAGCTGCCAACTTTTCCTAGGAATGAATTTTTTAAAACTGTTCTTCATTATGTTCTACTTCTCTCGTTCACATAAGTGTTGACATGCCATCCTTCAATTTCCAGTCAAGTGGGGATTTTATACACTCTTGTCCTCCATTCTCTTCACAAAGCTAGTCACAAACAGTAGTAAGCAGTTCTTCACTTCTAGTGTATCCATCAGGTCAACATCAAGTATTTGTCATTACACTTGACAACTAAGTCATGTCCCAAATCAATAATTTTAAAAGCAAGTATTGATGGCTCTAGATATTCTGAGTTTCACATCCAGAAAATTGTTTGAATGTACTTCCTTTTTTTGTGTCTTCTTGGAAATTTCCTCTCTTAAATTTTCCAGTTTCATTTGACACTGTGGCCATTTATATTTTACACTTTCTACCACCTTGAGAGCGCATTCAGTGTTCAAAAAAAAAAAAAAAAAACAACTGAATTTATATATCATTATATTTAGTACTACTTTCTACCTGAAATATCTCTGTTCTTTACCTACAAGAAGTATTACTCAATTCCTTAGTTCCAATTGTAACTCTGCTTTTTCCTTGAAATATGGAATTCCTTCATTCTGCACTTGTTTATCCTACTTTTAATCAGTGTAACTTATATAATAAAGTACTTATATCCATATCTTCAATTAACCATATGCCCTAAAAAGCAAGCACAGTAACTAGTTGATGTTCATTTTTTGGTTTTGTGTGGTTTTGTGTGTGTGGTTTTTTGTTTTTGTTTTTTTGTTGTTTTTTTTTTTGAGCTTGAATTTGAAGGTGCAAAAGTGAAGTTCAACCATGCTCCAAATATGGACTATATGCCAAGTTCAACCTGTCCCTGAGAAGCTACCTGACAGCGATCCTTTGTTGACCGACCAGGGAATCCTTGATGCCCTTTTCCAGGTGTGCAGGGAAGAATTGCTGTAACCCCTGGGACTTTAGGCTCTGGAAAGACTGTGATATTACAATATCTATTCAGATTTTCCAGCAACAATGTGATCATCTCTTTAATTTGTGGTGAGAAAAGAAAAAAGAATACAAAGTTCTTTGGGACTTCCCAGAACTCACAGTGGAAGTTGTAGGTAAGGTAAAGTCATTATCAAGAAGACAGCTTTGGTAGCAAATACCTCCAATATGTCTGTTGCTGCTAGAGCAGTCACTATTTATACTGGAATTACACTGTTAAAGTATTTCTGTGACATAGATTATCATGTCAATATGATGACTGACTCTACTTCTAGATGAACTGAGGCCCTTTTTGGTCTCTTAGCTGAAATGCCTCCAGATAATTGGTACCCTACATATCTCTGTGCCTATCAACCTCTTTCTATGAGCAAACAGGCAGGGTAAAATAACTTAAAAACTCTGAAAGGAAAGAAACTATAAGAGTAGTTTCTTCTCCTGGTGGTGAATTTTCTGACCCGTTACGTTACGTTTACCACTCTTGATATTGTTCAGGTATTCTGGGCTTAGATAAGAAACTTGCTCAATATAAAGATTGCTCAATATAAAAATTTCCCCTCAGTCAACTGACTAATCAGCTACAGCAAGTACATGCAAACCTTGGACACATTCTATGACAAACACATCATAGAGTTTGCTCCTCTAAGGACTGAAGCTAAATATGTTCTATAGAAGAAGACCTGAAAGAAATTATACAACTTATGGGAAAAGCTTCATTGGTAGACCCAGATAGCCAGATAAACAGAGGTGGCAAACCTTATCACAGATAATTTTCCACACAAACTAAATTTATTCCATATGACAGGTTCTGCTCATTCTGCAAGACAATAGGAATGCTCTCCAACTTGATTGTATTTTATGATATGGCCCAAAGAATTGCTGAAACCACTCAGTGACAATAAAATCACATGATTCTTTATCCATGAGTGTATGGGAAATCCCTGTAAACTTTTCTCCATGAAATTCAAGGATCCGGTGAACTATGGTGGGGTTAAGTTGAAGGTTAACTATGCACAATTTCTTGAAGATATGCAGAATCTGTTCCATGGCTTTGTAGATCAGAAACATTATTTCTGTCCTTTTCCTGAGCAGGTTCATCTATGTAACTTCTACTAACTTTCTCATTTAAAACCCTTTGTTTCTTTACTGTGCAGCTTTACATACTGTGTATTATTTCCCTATTGATATGGTAAGTCTTATATTAAACACATATTCCTTAGAACAAGTGTTTAAAGAGCTTCCCCAATCCTTTACCAAAATGACAAATGTAGTAAATATGATATTCAATGGCTATGAACTGTAAACTTGTCGGTAGGGTAGTATTCCCCTTTCCTTCCTCATCACCAATAAAGCAAAAATAGGATTTTTACATGTGCTTTCTTTGTAGTGGATTTAGAATGAAAGGCCAGCATGCCATGTATTTCTTGATATTTTGTGAAATGACTCAATATCTGTATGTAAAGCTGTTTGCAGCTTAAAATTTAATCTGTACTACTTTACAAGAAATACTTTACTTTTTGTTAAATATGAATGCATTACTTCCTTCCCGCCCCCACACGCACCCCAGTATAAATCATGAGTATTTATGGAAAACTGTTGGGAACTATACTATTTTCAAACCAGGCTTTTGTGAGGCTCAGTATGATATATGAATCAGTGCCCTCTGAAAAGTAAAACAGAAAACAGGCAATCAAACCTAGATATACAATATCTTGTTATAGCATATTTTATTTCACTAGGAAAAAAATAGTACCAAAGAATATTATTCTATTGCATTACTTGAGAATTATTTTTTAATTCGATTTATGACAAGCATCAAAATCACACCCACTTTCTTTTCCTCAAGCATCTTAAAAACCTAAACTTCTCAGAATCATGTGTAATACTAGGGCAGTGAAATATCATCAAGAACATAACAGCTGTTGGCACCTTTAAAGATCATTTGGGCTGTTGTGACTCTTAGGTTGAGAAAGGGGTTATGTTTTTACAAGATAATGGCATGTTTCACATGTTTGCATGTTTCATTGCTGATTTTTTGGACAGTACTTCCTCAATCATAGAAAATAATGCATTCGTGTAGTTTTTGATTCGTTCACTCAATTTCTCTGAATATCTACAATATTAGCAACATTTCAGGTTATGTTCTATATTCAAGGATGAAATAAATCTTGTACCTAGTAATAACAAAGTCTGAGTTGAGGGAAAGTATCATTTCATCATTAAATATGTTTGTTGTTGTTTTTTTTTTGAGACTAGGTCTTGCTATTTTTGCCTGTGGAACCACAGGCTCTTGTTGCTTGGGGTACCACAGACTCAAGCAATCCCCAGCCTCAGCTTCCCAGGTACCTAGGATGGCAGGCGCGCGCCACCACTCCCAGGTATTTTTTTGCAACTAGGTCTCACTACATGCCCCAGGCGGGACTCGAACCGCGATCCCTAAGCCCTGGCCACTTCATAGACTGAAGCTTATAAGCACGAGCCACCGTGCCCAGCCATCATTAAATATGTTCTAAAATAATTTTGATTTAAAAAGAAGCTCTGTTTTAAAAAGGCACACTGCAGAACAGCTCTGAGAACAATAGATTCCCAGTAACTCTGATCAATAGTGCTGATACCTTTGCTTCCTCCTGGGGAAGCAGAAAGAGTATGTGAATATGTATAATCATATCCAACATCAAATGCAAGAATTTAATTACAGTATTGACTTTATGCCTCAAATATATTCTTATCTAAATTTTTAAGTAAGGTATTAAAGTTTTTGTTTTAATTTCTTTTAGACTGTATTTCTTTTAGTCTGTTAATGGTCAATCAGTACTCTAAACATGCCTTACCACCTGTTGAATATGCAGTAAGTAAAGAAGTCAGCTATAGATTGTTTAAACATTTGCTTTGTTATTGAGGTTTCAGAATATTGAAACATAAAAATTAAATAGTGATTTGTTATGATGTGGACTTAGTGGCCTTAATCAGTTTGTTCAACTGTGTCTTCCTCCTGAGGAAGAGGAAAGGGTGGGTAGGAACAGTGGAATTGAAAAAAATCTCAAAATCTTTCTATTCCTACCTGGATCCTATCAGCAAATTAGAATCATTTTAGTAATCAATGATATAATAAAGAAATTTTGGCCAAATTTGCCTTTTCTTGTATTGAATTTGCTTTGCACTTTCTTTCCTTTTCAAGAATGTTGATATGTAAGTGTGAAGATACTAGAGAATCTATGCTCAGATTTTCATCATGAAAGTCCCTTTTACCTATGTTGTAGAATTTCAAACCAACCACTGATCATAATTCTTCAGTGAAAACTGTTAAATTTACAACAATAATTTGAAAAATGATGCAGTTCCATATTTATTGTGCTATCCCTGGACTTTTCCAGGGTAAAATTTCACACATTGCACATTTTGGAAGTTTCCTTCCATCATGAAGAATGACTAGAAGAGACCATATATATTGCCTCCATATCCTTGAGACTTCACTATCTTTGTGTTAAAAGTTGTGGATAGTTGTTAAAATTTATGAAAGAGTAAAAAGTACATTTAAATTAAAATAAGAAATATATTTCCCATATATACATGCATACATCCCACATATACATACATACATACATATATACATACATATTTCCCATATATACATACACATACACAGGTGTATGTATATGGTCAGGGTGATATTTGCACATCTAATTCCTCTTAAGTTTTCAGAGAAGATGGAGCTTGAATTTGGGCCAGTTGAAGCATATAATAAATATTTCAAGCTTCTGGAGTAGTGCCTTGCATATGGAAGACATTCAAATGTTATTTGTTGAATTAACTACATGTTGACAGCTAGAACATAATTTTAGAACACAGCAACAGGGCATGCTGGTGAGACACTTAAGTGCACTATTATGTGGATACATTTTCCTGCCTAGTAGACTGTGACATTCAGTCATATATGTCCTCAAATGAGGAATTCTCTGTCTCATATAAATAACATAATGAAAAGAATAACACCAAATAGTTCCCCAGACAATTACGATAGTTTCCTAATAACAGTTTCCAAAATCTTTGTAAGAAAATTAACCACCTATGAAAATGGACCTAATTAAATCATTATGAAATCATTTTAATACTAAAACATTTCTTCAAATAACTATCAAATTCCAAATTACTGTCAGATGGTCTAATTTTACTTGTAATAAAATTTAAACTTTCATTCATCGATCAGTAGTAGTTTATTTATTAATAGAACAAACATCTGTTGAAAACAGTATGTGATGTAGTCTTTCTTAGAGCCATAAATCCAAAGACAAATTAACTGACTTGTCTCCCATTAGCTTTTCCAATTCAATAGATTAATGTTAAGAGTTAAGTGAGAGATATGTATAGATTCTCAGAAAAAAAAGTTCATATCATACTGAGGAGCAACGGGAAGGTTCCTTGAAGAAACTTGATATTGAAAAACAAAGGCAAGTTAACTGGCTAACCATAAGCCATATAGTCATTCAACCAAACATACTCTGATTTCCTATATAGCATTAGATTTTCTTCTCATTTTAAATCTGTTCTCTTGGTGGCCTTAATGAGAACCAGAAGACAACACTTGTGGGAAAATCTTATTTCTATTGCCTTTGAAGGTACATAATTCTTTTTTATATAATTTATTTATATATATATATTTCACATCAATTAAGTCTCCATTTAATCTCCAGAGGTCACCCACCACCTCCGCTCCCTGACCACTCTAGCTGGGCCCCACCTTCCCATTGTGTATTTTCATTTGGTTGTCCATATATTAGTGAAACCATTTGGTTTCTGTCTTTTTCTTTCTGACTCGTTTCTGCTAGTATGATTTCTTCTAGATACATCCATGTTTCAATAAATTCATCAAATTCGTCATTTTTAATTGATGAGTAATACTCCATTGTGTATATGTACCACATCTTCTTCATCCATTCATCTGTTTTGGGACATTTGGGTTGTTTCTATGTCCTTGCAATTATAAACAGTGCTGCAATAAACATCCGAGCACAGGTGTCACAAATGGCCAACAGGCACATGAAGGCACATAATTCTAATATAAAGTATCTTTTATGGACTTGAATGATCAAAAAGAGGTATGCTAGGTGCATTTCAAAGAAAAAAAAAACTGACTTTAACAGTCAAAAGTCCTAGATTAAACCAGTCTGTCACCAAGGTGATATTAAAATAAACCACTGCTACTTCTAATTCCTGAAAAAATAATTTTACCAGAGTTTATGTGAATATACTGATTAATTTTAGCCAAAATACCTACAAGATAATATTATCATATTGCTTTTTTTTAAACAAAGATGTATTCTAGGATCTGCATTTATTAAGCCATATAACCATGGGTATTTTCCTTTGGTTCTTTAAAGTCTCTATATGAAATAAGATTTAATGTAACACAGTGTAGGACCAACTCTACTTTATGATGCACTCAATATTTCTCACTATTTTTTCATGATATAAAATACAGTAATGCTTTTCATCTCAAACATTGGGTACTTAAAAACTACCAGTTTTCTCTTTATTCTCATACAAACCAAGGACACAATGAATTTTGATGTATTAACTCTGACCATAACATGTTCATAACATGTTCTTTTTCTGTCACCATCAGGTAATTTTTATAATTTTCCATATAGCTAAAATCCCCCCCCCTCAAATTTTATTCACCTCCTTGCCTTTGTAAATTGAATATCTCAGTCTGGAATGATCAGTTTGTAATTGCATTCTCTTACTGTGCTTTAATAGTTTGATACCACAAGTCTCATAATCATTTTCTCTTACACAGAATGACTTTGAGCTCTAATGCTTGATTTTCATATTGCTTCTTTCTCTTGCTATCAAACTGTTTGGTCTATTTTTTTAATATAATTGCTGCTGCCACTTTTCATATCACACTACCTTTTATAATATGCTATATTAAATGTGATTTGTTTCAACAAATATGAAGTTATCAGTCACCATTCTAAGTGCTGGAAATCCCAGGTAAATAATACATGATAAGTTTTAAAAAGCTGCCAGACAAGAAAGAAATAAAGATTTTAAAAAGTAGTTATAATTGTTAGCTAATTGCAATGAATAAGATTATATTTAATGGACAAAGTGGTTTGTTTCTCCTTGGTTTCGCCAATGTGAGCAATGAGGTAAAAGACTCAGATTAGTGAACCTGGAAAATTCAAAATAAAATTGCAGTGTATCTTAATGTTGTATGAGAGTGCATCCCCTCTGGGGGGGAAATGCAGCAAAATATAATTTATTAAATTATATCTAAAATGAGAAATTATGTTTAGTAAGTTCAAGGGCTCTCTTCTAGTGTGTGAGCTTAAACTATTATGTAGCATTTGTTTTGACCATTTGGTGTATTATTTTGCGAAATTTTGTTTCTATCACAAGTGTAAAATCACTTGGAGTGACCAATGAATTATATCCCAGTAAGGGAAATGTTAATGAATTTACTGTGGTAGTTATTTTATATGTGATATTTTGTTATATTTCATTATAGTACATCATTTTTATGCCCACTACTATTCCTTCTTTAGCTAATACTTTCTAATGAAAAAAATTCAAAAGTAGTATTACATGGCCTCAGAATTAATGTAAATCAGGTTTCTAAATGTGTTTTCTCATTGAGAAATTAACATTTATAACAGGTGGAAATGACATGTAAAAATTATGATCACACATTGAAAATCTGCATGATTATTAGTCAATATTAATATAAATCAACTTACCACAAATATCTGATGGAAAGTATACATTATCTATTTATATTTAAAAATGAATTACTAGTGTAATGCATGGTACAATAAATATTGGTTGTTTCACTAATCATTATTCATAAGTTAATGAAGTCATAGAAATATTGACATTTCTAAAGTAGTGTTCTACCAGATTTACTTTGGAACTCTGCTGAAATTGTACATATTTTGAAAAAAAAGATAGTTTGTGACACATGTGAAATGAACTCTATGTAAGTAGAATAAAAAAGACAATGAAAATTATTATAATTTTACAACCTATGAACTTGATGAATTTCAGTCTAATCTCAAATTAAGGCTTTTTTCTATTTAACCATTCCCTTGCATAATATTCTTTTCCTGTTATATTTCTCATGTAATGATTTTCAGTGAGCTGTGTAGAGAAGGAGCAGGTCAGCATCTCCAGGTGGTTTGCATCATTTGAAAAGAATCACTCCACCTCAATGTTTTATGTCACTGCACATTTCTTCTACTGAACTCCAACCTTTCATATACCTTCTCACTTAAGCGAGAAGAAAATACACACAAGAAAATCACTGCATCAAAATCTAGAAATAATTTGGGACTGGAAATTTATCAGAGTGCTAGTTACTACTTGGTTATTGTGACTGCAAATCCCAATGATATAAGTTAGAACTATTTTCCAGTCCTATAACTTCATGAACTCCTCAGCTTAAATTAGATGCAAATATTACCTTCATGATTAGAATTATATCAATTTTTTCACATACAGACCAGTAAATTTTGTTTAAAATAATGATTTTTTTCACATTTATGGCAGTTATACTAGGACATTCTTTTTTGCTAGTTACACTTACGGAGCAGTTTCGTGTTTTTTTGTTTTTTTTTAAATTGGTGCCAATGATATCCTGGTACTTCTCAACATGAAGATCTCTATCACAAGACCATTTTTTGATCTTTAAAGCTGAATTTGAGAAAACTGTAATGAATGCATGTCTCTTAGAACAAAGCTGTTTCCTTTCCAATAACAAAACCCAAGGTAGAACAACAAAAGTTCTATTGTTTCTAACATACTGATAAAGAGAAAAGCAACTATAAGAAGTGACCAGATTGCAATAGTCACCAAATACTCTTTACCCCTCATGAAAAACCCCTTGCCCTACAAAACCTAGCTTCATGATCCAGGAAAAAACAAAACTTTAGTCGAGTAGTTTAGTGTTTGCTTGTTTGCTTAAGGTCAAATTTGATGCTTTCATACAATATTCACAGAAATTTTAGAGTACTTTCCTGTTGCCCCAAAAGGTAAGTGAAGGTTGATAAACTGGACAGGGTTCTCTAGAGAAACAGAACTAACAGAATGTTTATGCTTGTATATATAATATGCTTATATATATAATATGCTAATATATATCAAAACCTCTGTGTTGCTTGCTCACTAAGAGATATGAGCAATCCAGCAGATAGATGATGATGATGAGACAGACAGAGAGAGAGAAAGTGCTGCTAGATACTCTCACACTAAGTGGCATCTTACTACAGATTTCAGGAACTCTAGACTGAGAGAGTTAAGAATTCACACTGTGTGCCAGTACCTCAAATTTTGGTAAGAGGTTCCTTCTCCACCTCCTTTTGGTGTCAATTATGTTGTGTTCTTATCTGATTGCAACACAGATTCTTCCCAATAAAATCTTAATGTAGTGAGGTGCATTTGACTTGAGTTGTGAATGAAATCTCCTTGTCTAGTGGAAACCAGCTCTCTGGGAACCCCAAGCCTGCCAAAACAGTGTCCCTTCTGTGTTTTGCTGTGACAAAAACCACTGAGTAGAATTCTGAAACTCTGTATATTGAGTAGAGTTTAGGTTCAAACTGTAAACCTAGAATATTTGGTAAACATGAAGGATTCTCTGTTAAGCATGACACCTAAGCTATTAAATAAGTGTATCTAAAAGACTCCCTCTGTGTCATTTTAAGAATCTAAATGTCTTAGGACATGAAGTCTGCATTTGCAGCGTGGTGTCAAGGCCTGTTGCAAACTTGACCAGCCTCTGTCCTGTGTAATACAGTGGAAAAATAAAATATAACTGGGTGTGAATTCTATGACTGCTTTTTAGTAGCTCTGAACCTTCAAAAATCATTTAACCTCTCTAAAATTTTGTTAGCCTATCTGCAAAATTATAGTGACAATTCCTGTCTACTTCTCAGATCTGTTGTAAGTTTTTTAAAAATATGAAATATGAAAGTTAGATATAAATAGAAAATATATAATGATTTATTAAAATTTATTAGAATAATATCATCCTTAAGTCCTGCAAAAAAGACCTCTTCCTTGGGTCATCCCCCTGATCTTTTTTCTGGCTACTATTCTTTCCACCATTTAAGGGGTACACAACATAAAGGGAACATGTCAAAATGGAACCCCGTATTCCACCTGCACCACACTTCAAACATCCTTACCCCATGATCCTCCCCCACAGTTGCCTGATCCATATTCTGGAACACTTCTCTGACATCCATTCTGTGAGAAGAAGTCATAGTATTGATTCAATACCCAGGGCCAAGGGTGGCTAAGAGACAGTTATCTGTGGTGATGTGGATGAAGCAGATGTAGAATGGGTTTGTCCACTTGTGTATCGGCAAGGCCCTAGTGTTGCAAGGAAGAGTAGAATCAGAAAAGTGTCATGCAGCTATAAATGAATAATATATTTTATTTTAAAATTTTATAATGACTTATGATTTTAAATATTTAGAAATACAGTCTGCCAGACCCTATTTGTACATTTGCCTCAGGCTACACAAATAATCATATCAGAGTTGCCTCCATCAATCATTCTGTGGATTTACAGTATATCCCCACAATTTTATTTCCTAAATTTAGGATTAATCATTATTAAATATTTTGCTCTCAAGAAAAAAATACAAAACTGTGTACTGTAATCTTATTTGAGTTCTTTGGTCTGACAAAATCCTAATCTCTTTGCTGTTATTATACACCAAGTGCTGTCTTCTTGCAACACAGTGGATATCTAACCAATTTGCAGACATTCTGCATTTTACACTGAGACAATGTTACCTGATAGATATATGTCACTCTGAACATAAACTTGGAAAATAAAATGTGTAAACTTTTTCTTTTGGTAGCAAAATATACCTGCCTTTCCAAAATACTGAATGGAGAAAAATACTATGACAATTATATATTTAACATTTTTATACTTGAAATCGTCTATGTGTTGGATCTCTAGTGATACATTGTGTATTATCTGTAAACAGCATAGAATACTACTTATCAACAGAAAAAATAAAGCTAGTTAAACTACTTTCAGCTTTAATGAAAAATGTAAAGGGACTGAAGTACACCACATGTTGGTATTTGTACAACTGGCAGTATGGCAAGTAGCGGCAAGTCCATCTAAGTACGTTTGTCAGAGATTACAACATGAGATATTAAACAGAGCAGCTTTGTCAGTTCATCAGCTCCTTTCATTAAAATTGAGACTATTGTTTTTATTCTTCAGTGCTTCGCAACATCAGAATATCCTGAAAAGTTACTGTATTTCGAATTATATTTTTCAGCACCTTGCATATCATAATCCATCAGTGTTGATCGCTGTTAATGCCAGAACAGTGAGATGGACCAGTGGAACTTTTATTCTTTTTAATTGTTTTGTCAAAAATTATCTTTATTGAAGTTATTGGGTTTATAGCACTCTATATGATTCAAAGGTATAGCATCATACTTCTTTTACCTTTTAGGAATTACATTGTATTTTATATTGCTTTGGGGAAATTATCACTTTTATGTGCTAAATATTTCCATCCATGAGCAGGGTTATCTTTATTTTCCTTTGTTCTTCATTTAACAATATCTTAAAGTGTTCCTTATACAGGTCTTTCACAACCTTTGCTAGTTTTTTTTTTTTTTTTTTTTTTTTTTTTTTTTTTTTTTTTTTTTTTTTTTTTTTTTTTTTTTTTTTTTTTTTTGGACCCTATGGTAAATGGGATATAGTGTCTTGATTTCTATCTCTTGTAGTTCATTGCTTATTATAGAAATGCAGTCTACTTTTTTATATTGATATTATAAGCTGACTTTTTTTTTGTTTACTATGTTTTGTTTACTATTTGTTTACTATTACCATAATACAAATATAATTTGTATTATATTTCTTTGGTGGAGTCTTTAGGGTCTTCTGTGTATATATGTAATCTACAAAGAGTGGTAGTTTGCTTCTTTTCCAAGGTGAATTTCTTTTTTATCTTTCTCTCATTATTCTACCTATAACTTCCAATCATATGGTGAATGGTAATAGTATAAGTAAACATCTTCTATTGTACCTAATTCTAAAGGAAAATTTTCAGTTTCTCACCTCTGAACATGGTGAAAGCTTGTCATAATAGCCTTTATTATGTTAAAGTAATTTCTTCTATCCCCATCTTTTTGAGATATTTTCTCATAAATGATTATCTAATCTAGCAAAATGCTTTCTATTCATCTATTGATATGATTGTATGATTTTGTATCTTATCTTTTGTGTACTGAATTACATTGGTTGACTTCAAATGATGACCCATAATTTCATCACTGAAATAAATTTCACTTGAATGTGATGTATGATATTTTTAATATAAGATTTTCATGAAAATTTTACATCAATGTTCATCAACAGTATTGGTCTGTAGCTTTTACCATTATTGTGATGTCTTTGCTTTTGGAATCAGTAATTTTGTGTCATAAAATATTTGTAAGTATTCTCTTCCCTCAACTTTTGGAAGAATTTAAGAAAAATAGGTATTTTGGTTTTGAAATTTTGGTAAAACTTACTTTTGAAACCATCTGGTTCTGCTATAGATGAAGAAGTTTTTGATTACTGTTTCAGTTTCCTGGCTTGGAATTTCACTATTCAGGTTTTCTAATTCTTTCAGACTCAGTCTCAGAAGGTTATTTGCTTCTAGGAATTTTTTCATTTCTACTGTTATCCAATTCATCAGCATAAAAATGTTCATGGTATCTTATAATCCTCTATATTCCCTTGATGTCTAGTATAACTTCTTTTTTTGCTTCTGATTCTCTTTATTAGAACTCAGTAACATATTTGTTAGTAAATATAGCTAAAGCTTTTCTATTATATTTAATTTTTTAAGTCAAGTATTAGGTTCATTGATCTTTTGGACTATCTTTTCTATTTCTATTTTATTTATTCAGACTAATTTTATTTCTTCTTTCTACTGGGTTTTGCTTTTGTTCTTTTTTCTTAGTACCTTAAAGTGTAAATTTAGATTATTTATTTGAGTTCTTTCTAGATTCTTGATATGGGACATGTATTACTCTGTATCACCCTGTTATTACTGATTTTGCTGTGTTCCCTATCCAGTAGTCATGTCTTCACTTCATTTATCTCTAATAATTTTTAAATTTCTCCTTCACTTTACTCATTAATCTAAATCATTTATTATTATGTTGTTCTGTCTCCACATATTAGAGGTTTGTCCCACTTTCCTTTCTGTGGTTGATTTCTAGTTTGATACCTTTGTGAGCAAAAAAATTCTAGATATAATTTCAATATTTATAAGATTATTCATACATATTTTATAACATATCCTATGATTTGTACTTGAGAATGACCTGTATGAACTTGAGAATAAAGTACATTCAACTTCTATGGGGAGCACATACCTTATAAATGTCAATTAAGTCCATCTGATAAAATTTCTCATTTAAGGTGATTGTTTCCTTATTAATATTCCATCAGCATATTTTTTCATTAATGAAAGTAGTGCATGGATGTCCCTTAGTAGTGCTGGTTGCAGACAATATATGTATTTAAGTATTTACTGTTTCCTTGTATATTTTGAAGCCATTTCATTTAGCTTCAATATTGGTGTATCAATGCTGATGATCGTTGCATCTTCCTGATGTATTAATCCCATACTCATTATGTAATGTTTACCTCTCTCTCTCTCTCTCTCTCTCTCTCTCTCTCTCTCTCTTCATCTGTCTGTCTCCCCCTAGTTACCTTTTGACCCATTTTATTTGATAAAAGCATGGTTGTTCCTGACCTTTATTGGAGCCAGTTTGCTTGTTTTTCAATTTACTTAGAATCAAGTTTATATGTGGAGCCTAGATGAATCTCCTGGAAAAAGATGAATCATTCTATGCATTCAGATTAATAAATTCATTCCATTCATATACTGGGTGATTGATATTATGAAGTTTTGCTACTGTGATTTTGTCTTAGTTTTCTGGTTGCATTTTCCTTATCAACTTTTTTTTATGGTTTTCTTTTCTTTGACTTAAACAGGAGACCTTTCTACATTCTAATAGGAGAGTTCTGGTATTACATTTTCTTTTTGTTCAGAAATCCTTTATTTCTTCATAATATCTGAAAAAGATTTGCAAAAGATACTCTTCTTAGTTGACCAATTTTACTTTAGCATATTTAATATGCCATTTCATTATTACCTTGCTTGTATTGTTTCAACTGAGAAGTTTAAGGCAAATTTGAGGTAACACTCTTACAAGTTAGGTAATTTTTCCTTCTCTACAACCTTCAATATTCTTATTTGTCCTTAAATCTCTGCAATTTCACTACCTTGTGCCTTTGTGTAGGTCTCAAAGCATTTAGATAACATGATTCTCTGTTTTCTATGAGCTATCAATGAACTTCTCAAGGTCAGTTCAAATCTTAATGGGTAAGTGAGGAAAGCAGTCAAGCACAGTTTTATTTTTACTACAGACCCAGAATGTAGGAAGTCCTCAAGCCTTCTCTGTGTTCCTATCAGTAAATAGTTCTCATTTCACACCATTTAGCTCTCTTCTACCAAGGATTTCTTCTGGGTTGGCAAACACTATGTATCACCACATCCCAACAATAACCTCCTGACACCTTCTACTACCTGTTCAGTGAACAATAGCCTCCTGACACTTACCCTCTACTACCTGTTCAGTGACAGGTGACTTTTGTCTAACTCTCCCTTCTCTGTCAGTCTACATTGATCTCCAATATCCAGTTTCACCCTAAACTGTCAGAATCACTAGATGTACTGTCTCTTTGCTTTAACTGTTAAATAATCACCTTGTGAGTAAAGCAAGAAATTTC